>SJYQ01000155.1:309414-343459 GCA_006410935.1 Redunca redunca | reverse complement strand
GGGTCGGGGGGTGGCGGGGCTTCACCCTGCATGCAGAGGCTCTGGGTATGATGCTCTGATAGGAAGAAGAACCACTCCAACATCATGAGACTAATAAGAGGAGGTGCTTCCCAGGTGGCTCAGTGGTAAAGAATCTGCCTGCCAATGCAGGAGATAGAAGAGATGCAAGGAGACATGGGAGATGTGGGTTCCATCCCTGGGTTGGGAAGATGCCCTGGAGAAGGGAATGGCTACCCACACCAGTATTCTTGCCTGGAGAATCCCATGCACAGAGGAGCCTGGCAGGCTATAGTCCATGGGGTCACAAAGAGTCGCACATGACCGAGCACATGCATACAATAAGAGGATGGCCACATGAAATTCTGTGAGGGTCCTGGAGGGAAGTGTGCATTTTGTGCCTTTTGTTCCTTAAAGTGCTCTTTTTTCGGAAAGAGAGGGTCGGTATGCTCTCAAATTGCCCAGTGATCTATTGCCAATGAGATTATATAACGTGTAATGGACTGACTGCTAGTAACCCTCCCCAAATTCAGGTCTTGAAACCCTACCACATAATGCAATGCTAATAGGAAGTAGAATCTTTCAGGGATAACTAGAATTATATAAGATTATGAGAGTGCAGCCTCATAATGGGACTAGTGCCTTTATAGAGTTAAGAGAAAGTACGCCCCCTCCCTCTGCTCTCTGCTCTGTAAGGATATAACAGGAAGACAGCACTCTGCAACCAACCTCCAAGAGAACCTCACCAGAACCTGACATGCTGACCATGATCTTGGACTTCCAGCCTCCTAAACTCTGAGGAATGTCTGTAGTTTAGAAGCCCACCAGTCTATGGTACTTTGTTATAGCGTCTACAACTAAGACACCATGTCATGGTGGTGCACACTAACCTAACATTTCTAATATTTTCACTATCAAATTATTCCCATCTCATAAACAATTTACTAGGATACCAGACTTTTGGAAAGAAACTTGAAAACCAGACTTGAGCTTGGTTTTATTGATGTTGGGTGGGAGAGGTTTAGTCCCTCTGAGCTCCATCTCAAATCTCCACCCTGCCACAGCACAGAGTTGAGAGGAGGGATACACAAGAATTTCTGTTTGCCCACATTTGGTTTTATCCAACTTTCTCACTTTGGACAATGTGATGGTTGTAAAGTGGGTCTTATTATTGTTCCCATTTGCACTTCTCTACTCCTGAAATTGGACATCTCTTTACATACATGATACCCATTTACATTTCTTTCTGTGGATTTTGTTGACCATTTTTATTGATTGATTTGTTCATTATATATCATACATATCAAACCCTTGTTAATATGCAGTATATATCTTCTTCAGGATAGTAGCAGAGTTCCAAAAGACAGCACAGATTGGCTCAGAATTAACCTCAGATATGCAGATGACACCACCCTTATGGCAGAAAGTTAAGAGGAACTAAAAAGCCTCTTGATGAAAGCAAGGCAAGGAAAGTTATGAGCAACCTAGATAGCATATTCAAAAGCAAAGACATTACTTTGCCAACAAAGGTCCGTCTAGTCAAGGCTATGGTTTTTCCAGTGGTCATGTATGAATGTGAGAGTTGGACTGTGAAGAAAGCTGAACACCAAAGAACTGATGCTTTTGAACTGTGGTGTTGGAGAAGACTCTTGAGAGTCCCTTGGACTGCAAGGAAATCCAACCAATCCATTCTAAAGGAGATTAGTCCTGGGATTTCTTTGGAAGGAATGATGCTAAAGCTGAAACTCCAGTACTTTGGCCACCCTGTGCGAAGAGTTGACTCATTGGAAAAGACCCTGATACTGGGAGGGATTGGGGGTAGGTAGAGAAGGGGACAACAGAGGATGACATGGCTGGATGGCATCACCAACTTGATGGACATGAGTTTGAGTGAACTCCGGGAATTGGTGATGGACAGGGAGGCCTGGTGTGCTGTGGTTCATCGGGTCACAAAGAGTCAGACACGACTGAGCGACTGAACTGAACTGAACTGAACTGATGAAAGTGAAAGAGGAGAGTGAAAAAGTTGGGTTAAAGCTCAACATTCAGAAAACGAAAATCATGGCATCTGGTCCCATCACTTCATGGGAAATAGATGGGGAAACAGTGAAAACAGTGGCAGACTTTTTTGTGTGTGTGCTCCAAAATCATTGCAGATGGTGACTGCAGCCATGAAATTAAAAGACGCTTACTCTTTGGAAGGAAAGTTATGACCACCTTGAAAAGCAGAGACATTACTTTGCCAACTAAGGTCCGTCTAGTCAAGGCTATGGTTTTTCCTGTGGTCATGTATGGATGTGAGAGATGGACTATAAAGAAAGCTGATCACCGAAGAATTGATGCTTTTGAACTGTGGTGTTGGAGAAGACTCTTGAGAGTCCCTTGGACTGCAAGGAGATCCAACCAGTCCATCCTAAAGGAAATCAGTTCTGAGTGTTCATTTGAAGGACTGATGCTGAGGCTGAAACTCCAATACTTTTTGCCACCTCTGTGAAGAGTTGACTCATTGGAAAAGACCCTGATGCTGGGAGGGATTGAGGGTAGGAGGCGAAGAGGACGACAGAGGATGAGATGGCTGGATGGCATCACCGACTCGATGGACATGAGTTTGAGTGAACTCCGGGAATTGGTGATGGGCAGGGAGGCCTGGTGTGCTGCAATTCATGGGGTCGCAAAGAGTCAGACACGACTGAGCGACTGAACTGAACTGAGCACAGTATCACTTTTTGCTACATTCTAATGTAACAAAATTCTAATGGCCAAAGCANCATGGGAAATAGATGGGGAAACAGTGGAAACAGTGGCAGACTTTTTTGTGTGTGTGCTCCAAAATCATTGCAGATGGTGACTGCAGCCATGAAATTAAAAGACGCTTACTCTTTGGAAGGAAAGTTATGACCACCTTGAAAAGCAGAGACATTACTTTGCCAACTAAGGTCCGTCTAGTCAAGGCTATGGTTTTTCCTGTGGTCATGTATGGATGTGAGAGATGGACTATAAAGAAAGCTGAGCACCGAAGAATTGATGCTTTTGAACTGTGGTATTGGAGAAGACTCTTGAGAGTCCCTTGGACTGCAAGGAGATCCAATCAGTCCATCCTAAAGGAAATCAGTTCTGAGTGTTCATTTGAAGGACTGATGCTGAGGCTGAAACTCCAATACTTTTTGCCATCTCTGTGAAGAGTTGACTCATTGCAAAAGACCCTGATGCTGGGAGGGATTGAGGGCAGGAGGCGAAGAGGATGACAGAGGATGAGATGGCTGGATGGCATCACCGACGATGGACATGAGTTTGAGTGAACTCCGGGAATTGGTGATGGGCAGGGAGGCCTGGCGTGCTGCAATTCATGGGGTCGCAAAGGGTCAGACACGACTGAGCAACTGAACTGAACTGAGCACAGTATCACTTTTTGCTACATTCTAATGTAACAATTCTAATGGCCAAAGCAAGTCACAAAACCAGTGCAGACTCAAAGGATGGGGAAATAGACTTTGCCTCTTGATTGTGTGTGTGCTCAGTCATTGCAGTTGTGTCTGACTTTTTGCGACCCCATAGACTCTAGCCCACAAGGCTCCTCTGTCCATGAGATTCTCCAGGCATGAATATCGCAGTGGGTTGCCATTACTCCAGGAGATCTTCCTGACCCAGGGATTGAAAGTGGATCTCCTGTACCTCCTCCACTGCAGGTGAATTCTTTATCTACTGAACCACCTAGGAAGCCCACTTCTTGATTAAATGAACTACAAATTCACATTGCAAAGGGCACAGACACTGGGAGAGAAACATAATCAGGATAATTTTTGTAATCAATCTACCATTCAATTGTTTCAGTTATCTATTGTTGTATAATTTAAAAAAAAAAAAATTTCATGGCTTACAACAGCATTCACTACTATATCTTCTTAGTTTGTAGGATAACCAGATCTTTTGAAAAGTTCTCAGTTGGAGTCTGTAATGTCATTACTGGAGTCAGATGATGGATGGCTGGGACTGGAGTGGTCTGAAGACTCAACTGGGCTAGACATCCAAGATAGTTCCTTTCATCACATGTCTGGTGCCTCAACTGACATGACTGAAATACCTGAGGACTTGCTCCCATTTGGCTTCTCCATGCTGCTAGCTTCGACAGTCTCCACATGCCTTCTCAGGTTATTAAAACTCCCTACATGGCTGCTCATTTTCACCAAAGTAAGCGTTCCAAGAGATCAGACCAGAAGCTTCCAGGCTTCTTCTAACCTACCTTCAAAAGTCACACAGTGTACCTTCTGGAATATTCTACTTCTTACACAGGGCCAGCACAGATTCAGTAGAGAAGGGGACTGCACAAAGTTGTGAGTACTGGGCATTTGTGAGCACCTATGTGTGTGTGTGCATACAATGTCATATATGGATGCAATACAATATTACCTTCAGCTTTTGTTCTGAACGTGTAGATTTTTTTCCATGTGAATAAATGTGTACATGACACTGCTTTTTGAGATAATGCACTTTACTTATTTATTTCCTGGAGTAGTCAGTTTATTTTTATTCTTTCAGAACATATAATTCTTTCAACCATGTTGTCAAAGTGGACACTTTTGAGACCTTGCATGACCAAGAGTATCTTTATTTTACACTCACTATTCATTTTTTGAAGTTTCCTTCCTTCAATACTTTGTGTCTAATGTTGCTACTAAAACAATTCTTTTCTAGGTCATTAGACAAGTTTCCTTTGTCTTCAATTTTTTTTCCTAATTTTACTCTCCTCTTTTTGTTAGTCTAGGCTCAGTTGTTACCCATTTCATTTACCTCTTCCCAAAGCACTCATCAAGTGATGCTGTCTCTAAAAGAGCTTACAGGCACTGCTCTTTCTCAGTGGCTGCGTCAGTGATAGATATCCAGTTCTTGAGTGGAGAGCAAGGAAAGGAGGGGACATTCAGGGTCCAGCTCACAGCTGCACTTTCACGCACTCTCCCTGACAGCCAGACCGCAGTGCTTGACACTGTCCTGCAGCTTTCAGCTAAGAGGCTGGCCTGCCATTGTCCCTCCTCACAGTGGTTTTGTTGAAGGCAATGTCCACTCAGGGAAATGTGGAATACAACAAGAAAACTCCCCGAGGCTACTCTATGCATGCTTCCCACATTTTCTCCATACCAGTTGCCCCTGACACCCAAGCCCCTTTATTTCCACTCCTGCCTCTGACATAAAGAGGCTCAGCCACTTCTACCTCCTCAGGCCATTCTCACAATCCTTCTGTTCTGAGCTATGGCAGTACCCCTCTGGGCTCCAAGTCATTCTCAGAGCAGACATCACATTATTTTTCCGTTTGACAGAGAACCACGTCCAATGTCCCAGACCCTTCACTTCACTTTTAGATAATACAATATTATATTAAAATGCAGCACTGAAATTAGAATATGCCAAACTTCAGAACATCATCTTTGAAATGAATTTTCTCAGACAGCTCTACAATTCCATTAGATATTGCACCTTATATAATTACTTTATTTTTCTTAATGAGGAAAAAATGAATAAATTAGCATGCATTATACATGGTTGCTTTCTAAATTTGATTAATCAATAAAGAATAAAAATGGAAAATTATAAATATATTCATCTTAGTAAAACAAAAGACACAAGTGTCTTCTTATAAATTAATGAATACAGTTCCTTCTTCCAGAATATTTGGCATTCTTTATCAACTAGGATATAAAAGAATGGAAAAACAAAGGTTCCTTGTGTTGTCTTTTGTACTCCCATATTAATAAATCAGAATAGTCCACTAGAAAGTAGTAAATTACTTCAGTTATAGAAAGGAAGAGATCTGACTTACATTTTGATCAGGCCAAAGGCAAGTTCTTAAAATTTTGGCTCAATCTGTTTCAATCTTTGAAGTCACACACTGGTGAACATTTTAATTGTTTTGTTCTATTGCTATGTATAAATATTATTTTCCATATGGAATTTTTTTTTACTTCACTCATTCAGATCACAACCCTCTTATTGATCAGGGTTTGTTTGGGGGGCCATTATTTGTTATGCATTTAATACATGGCTTTTCAGGGTTATCATTTTTTCCTCTAATTTGAAGTCATTTTTTATGATAAAGATGCATATTTTTTACTGATTCCTAATTTGGAATAGGTAAATCAAGGTCACATTCTAGCCTTTTTCTCCATATTCTTTTACATATATATATATATATATTTATATGATATATATTTACATCTTTAGACTCTAAAATTTTGCGTGTATAGCAGTACTTTTGCCATCTGTTTCTTTTGGATGTTTATGGATGTGAATCAACAATAAAAGTCCCACGATCTATCCTATTAGTACATTTTCAACCAGAGGCTCACAGGTGCACCTGAAAACATTCTTGAAACACCACTTTGGAAATACTCTCACTTAGCTGAGCTTTTGAAAGAACTTCTTAAGCATAAGTTTTGATGGGAATATTCAAAAGTAATAAAATAGTCAATGACTATTTTTGTTTAACTTTGAATTATTTTCTTTGAAATAGTTGGGAGGATGAAGAGATATATTCCAGAGCCGATTGTCACCCTCAGCTCCCTGCTTGCTACCCTTCTGGCCTCATCCGAGGGCACACCATTCCCTACTTCATCTTAGTGCCTGGAAAACCAGGTGTGTTCTGTGTACCAGGTCTAAGCCCTGGGAGTGCATATTCATAGCCTTTAACTGACTGACATAAAGTGTAGCCTTTATGCTCTCATGAGCCCTTCTTGAGAGCTGAGTATCAGCATGCTTACCATTTGGGAGAAGGTTGGAGAGAGGCAAGTTCATTCTTGCAAAGAATACAGCATGGCAAATTCCATTAAATGAGAGAGTGGGAGCAAGCATCTGTTTACTGTGCAAAGTAAGCAAAAGGCAGACATCTGGGGAGACAGGTGATGGAGTGGAAATAGAGTTGAACTGAAATTCGGGAGGCATGTGTGAGAGCCCCAGCTTTGCCCATCCTGGCATCAGGGTGACCTTGTGGGAGGTCAGTTAACCTCTGAGGACCTCTGCTTCCTCAGCAGCACATCAAGAGTACGGGACTAGATGACACCAAAGTATTTATAAACCCACAGGATTTTCTTCTCGACCTCAATTGACCTCTCCTGCTAATGCAGACACACATCAAACACGGCTGTTTTTTATAATAGGGATTCAATATGCTAAATGGAATGTCCGTGGGCAACCTAATTAGGCAAGTGGTGGGCTGTGGCTTTTTCTGATGTGACTCTAATGCCCTTGAAAATCATCCTTTGGTCTGCCCGGCCTTGACCCTGGCTGATGGAGCCTTAGCATTCTTTGCTGACTTACAGAGAATAGTAACTACTATACCCATGTCTAAACTCATCATCACCCACGCAGAGTAACATTCTTACTGAGGAGTTAATATACTTTAATCCATGTGCAGGAAGCTTTGTGTTTCAGTTGGTTAGTTTGTAAGCTAAGATAGAATCATTTTTCCCAAAATTCATTCCTGCAAATATTGGCAATGAAGTGAGGCAATGACAGAGGGACCAAGAGGAAGGCTCATTTAGTGAAACTGAATAATGACAGGTCCCCTGTTCTTACCTCAAATGGCAAGATCAAGAGGTCACTCCTAGGACTTCCCTCATGGCACAGTGGATAAGAATCCGTCTGCCAGTGCAGGGGACACAGGTTCAATCCCTGGTCCAGGAAGATTCCATGCTGTGGAGAAACTAAGCCTGAGCACCACAGTTATTGAGCCTAGGTGCTGCAACTACTGAAGCCCACCCGTTCTAGAGCCTGTGCTCTGCACAAAGAGAAGCCACTGTAATGAGAAGACCATGCAGCACAAGGAAGATAGTCCCTGCTCGTTGCAATTAGAGAAAGCCTACCTGCAGCAGCAAAGACCCAGGGCAACCGAAAAGAAATACACGAACAAATAAAGCGGGCACGCCTAATGTTTCCTTTGGTCTTTTCATTAACTTGACTATTTTCATAAGTAAGAGTTACTTTCTTCTGAACAAGAAGGCACCTAAGCACCACAAATTCCTGTGTCATTTTCAGAAATTATTTGAGGATGAACATACCAAAGAGGAAAATGACTGGTAATAGGGCAAGAAATATTACTATGACCCAAGTGACAGGTTCAGAAACTGTATGTACACTGCAAACAAGTAAAATACTGAATTACAATAACAGGCTTCTCTCTTTCTTTCTTTTTTTTATTGATCTGAATGGTTGGTGCCACAAAAACAGTGTGATTTCTCTATCAGTAACTCAATAGTCTAAAGTGGCATTAAGAATAAAAACATTCATTTTGCTAAATTGCTTTACCGCAAAAAAGCCATGAATGAAATCAAAGAAACAGGAGAACATCCTGTGAGGATTAGTGTGCTGGACTGAGACTGTTGTTTATTAATATTAAATCAACCACTGAATAAATCCCTATTTAAAACAGTAGGATGCATCCCTTTCTCTCATTTTCCCTACATTGACTCTCAAACTGAAATTAAAGGCTAACTTCATTCCATTTTAGAATGATCTAAAGATACATAACATTCTCGGATACATTATAAAACATTTCTTCTAGGTATTAATGGTACTTTTAATTCAAGTAAGCTTTTCTATCAAGTACATTTTTATTTAGTTTTATTTATACAATTTTTTTCTACTTTTTGGCCTCACACAGCATGTGGAATCTTCGTTCCCCATCCAGGGATGGAACCTGTGCCCCCTGAAGTGGAAGAACAGTGTCTTAACTACTGGGCCGCCAGGGAAGTCTCTATCAAGTATATTTTTTAAACCCACTATTTCTATTATTTATTTATTATTTATTTGGCTGCTCTGGGGCTTAGTTGTAGTTTGTGGGATCCAACTCCCTGACCAGGGATTGAACCTGTTTCCCCTGTACTGGGAGCTCAGAGTCTCGGCCACTGGACCACCAGGGAAGTCCCTATAATGTCTTTTTAAAAAACTCTTAGTATAAGAACTCTTTTGCTCCATCAATAGGTATTTCTTGAAATCATTATGTGCTAGGAAGATTTTGTTTTCTTCATTCCAGTTGAGGCCCTGGTATTGTATAATTATGGATCCCCCATTCATAGTATCATTTCTTCCTAACTTTTTTCATTGCTTTCTCCCTGATTACTTGAATGTTCAGGTTAATTGAGATTTCTCTGTACTAATGGATTAGCATCAGTTCATATCTATTCTGGGCTTCCCTGGTGGCTCAGATGGTAAAGAATCTGCCTCTAATGAGAGAAGGTACTCAGCCTTCTTTATAGCCAAACTCTCACTGGAAAAACCAAAGCTTTGACTATACAGACCTTTGTTGGCAAAGTGATATCTTTGCTTTTTAATATACTGTCTAGGTTGGTCACAGCTTTTCTTCTAAGAAGTAAGCATCTTTGAATTTCATGGCTGCAGTCACCACCTGCAGTGATTTGGGAGCCCAAGAAAATAGTCTGTCACTGTTTTCATTGTTTCCCCATCTGTTTGTCATGAAGTGACGGGACCAGATGCCATGATCTTCGTTTTCTGAATGTTGAGCTTTAAGCCAACTTTTTTGCTTCCTCTTTCACTTTCATCAAGAGGCTCTTTAGTTCCTCTTCACTTTCTGCCATAAGGGTGGTGTCATCTGCATATCTGAGGTTATTCATATTTCTCCCAGCAATTTTGACTCCAGCTTCTGCTTCATCCAGCCCAGAATTTCACATGATGTGCTCTGCATATAAGTTAAATAAGCAGGGTGACAATATACAGCCTTAATGTACTCCCTTCTCAATTTGGAACCAGTCTGTTGTTCCATGTCTGGTTCTAACTGTTGCTTCTGGACCTACATACAGATTTCTCAGGAGACAGGTAAGGTGGTCTGATATTCCCATCTCTTTAACAATTTTCCACAGTTTGTTGTGATCCACACAGTCAAAGGCTTTAGCTCAATGAAGCAGAAGTAGATGTTTTTCTGGAATTCTCTTGCTTTTTTGAAGATTCAGCAGATATTGGCAATTTGATCTCTAGTTCCTCTGCCTTTTCTAAATCCAGCTTGAATACCTGGAAGTTCTTGGTTCACATACTGTTGAAGCCTAGCTTGGAGAATTTTGAGCATTACTTTGCTAACATGTGAAATGAGTCCAATTGTGCAGTGGTTTGAGCATTCTTTGGCATTGCCTTTCTTTGGGATTGGAATGAAAACTGACCTTTTCCAGTCCTGTGGCCA
Source organism: Redunca redunca (assembly GCA_006410935.1). Classification (NCBI taxonomy): domain Eukaryota; kingdom Metazoa; phylum Chordata; class Mammalia; order Artiodactyla; family Bovidae; genus Redunca; species Redunca redunca. The sequence continues at coordinate 333,285 of SJYQ01000155.1, read as the reverse complement.
CTGCTGAGTTTTCCAAATTTGCTGGCATATTGAGTGCAGCACTTTCACAGCATCATCCTTTAGGATTTGAAATTGCTCTACTGGAATTCCATCACCTCCACTAGCTTTGTTCGTAGTGATGCTTCCTAAGGCCCACTTAACTTTGCAGTCCAAGAAGTCACACTATCTGGCTCTAAGATAATTGTTGACAAGGTTGTGGAGGAAGGAAACTTTGATAAACTGTTGATAAGAATGTAAACTGGTATAGGTACTAAGAAAAAAAGTGGCTGGCTCTATGTGAGTGATCACACCTTCGTGGTTATCTGGGTCTTTAAGATCTTTTTTGTGTAGTTCTTCTGTGTATTCTTACCACCTTCTCTGAATATTTTCTGTTTCTGTTAGATCCATACTGTTTCTGTCCTTCATTGTGTCCATCTTGTGAATAATACTGCAATGAACATGGAAGTGCAGGTATCTTCTTGAGATCTTGGTTTTGATATTTTTGGATATATACTCAGAAATGAATATCATTTCATATGCTTGACCATATGTTAGTTCTTTATTTACTGTTTTGAAGAACCTCAATACTTTTTTCCTTAGTACCTACACCAACTTACATTTTCACCAATGGTTTATCAGAGTTTCCTTTCTCCACAACCTTGCCAACACTTATCTTTTATTTTCCTTCTTGTTTTTAATAGCCATTCTAACTGGTGTGTGGGGATATTTCCTGGTTTTTATTTGTGTTTGCCTGATGATTAGTAATGTTGAGTAACTTTTCATGTATCTATTGGATACTTGTATGTCTACTTTGGAGAAATGTGTGTACTCAAGTCCTTTGGCCATTTTTAAATTAGGGTTGTGTGGGGACTTTTTGCTATTGAGTTGTTGGAGTTCCTTATGTAGTTTGGGAATCAACCCCTTATCACATATAAGGTTTGCAAATAGTTTCTTCCATTCTTTAAATTGGCTTTTCATCTTGTTTATGGTTTCCTTTGCTGTAAAAAGGCTTTTTAGTTTGATATAATTCCACTTGTCTATTTTTCCTTTTGATGCCTATGCTTTTGGTGTCATATCCAAGAAACTGTTGCTGAGACCAATGTCAAGACTTTCCCCTCTGTTTTCTTCTAAGAGTTTTACAGTCTCAGATCTTAAGTTGAAGTCTTTAATCCATTTTGAGTTAATTTTTGTATGTGGTGTAAGATAAGGATCCAATTTCAATCCTTTACATGTAGATATCCACTTTTTCAAAACCACTTATTGAAAAGACTATTCTTTCCCCTATTGTGTATTCTTGTCACACTTGTCAAAAATCAGTTAACCATATATGCATTGATTTATTTCTGGGCTCTCTATTCTGTTCCATTGGTCTATGTGTCTGCTTTGAGTCACTGTTTTTGTGGTGTTTTGATTATTATTACTGATTTGATTATTGTAGCTTTGTGACATATTTTGAAATCAGGAAGAATGGTGCCTCCATATTTATTCTTTTTGCTCAAGATTGTTTTGGCTGGATGGCGTCTTCTGTGGCTACACATGCATTTTAGAATTTTCTTTCTATTTCTGTAAAAAAACCCTGATTTTTATGAGTTGTATTGAATCTGTAAATCATTTTGCATAGTATGGGCATTTTAACAATAATAATTCTTCCAAGCTGTGAACATGAGATATTATTCCATTTATTTATGTTTGCTTTAATTTATTTCACTGGGTTTTACAGATAAGAAAGCTCAGCATCCCAGAGAGTATACCTTCTTTTTCCTTTTTTCCTCTTCTAAGTTATAAACTAATAAATGGAAAAAACAGAGTTCAAATCTTGGTCTTCAGATACTTTATCCACAATGCATAGCTTTCTGTGAGAGCAGAAAGGAGGAGTACCCATCTCAGAGAAAGAGGGAGAGAAGCTTAGAGGCAAAATCTAAAGCAAGTCTTAAAGTGTTACCTAGGAATAAAAAGACAGGGACAAAGAAATATTTGTAACGTTCTACATTGTGCAAGAAAGCTGGAAAATCCAATACATTAGTGGGAATGTTTTGAGGAATCCATACCACTTAGGGTAGGCAAATTTGCCATTGTCCTTCCCAGTATTGGGATTATAATTATTTAGAATGTAAGACTTAGGTTCTGATCTTTCCTATGGAAATGAGTCAAGATCCTGAGATGTCTAGGGAGATCAAAGGAATATTTGAGGCTTTTCTTACTGGACTTCTTCCATATACAGTGAAATTGAGGCATACAGTTCCTCATCTGAATGCTTGATTTTATTTTTTTTAAGTCTTATTCTGGCAAGGTAGAAAGAGATGTAAGCAGGGAGGGCAGGAAAATGCAAAACAGAGAAATGAAAAATTTGAATATTATGACTTTTCACTGTGGTATGCTTGGTTTTTACCTTTGAGCAATCACATTTCATTTTGAAACCTCATATGACTGCTAGTCTGAAATGATGAAACGGTGTGGGTCACCTCACCTTGGAGGAATAAGATGAATCACTTTGACTTTGCAAAGCACATGCTCTTTTTTTTTTTTCTATAAAGATGAATTCTTGCCAAAAGCAAGGGAAAAAAAAATCATTATACAATTTATTTTTTTTCTGACAATGTCTGTCATTATTAGTACTTTTTGAGTGAATTGTCCTTTAGTTTTATTGTGAATGGGGTGAGATGATTTTATCTAATAACTAAAATTGAAGTAGGCATGGAAAGAGAGACCAGGGAGAGAGAGAGGAGGAGGCTTTCTGGGAAAAAAATTCACCCTTTCTCCCCTTCAGCTACCTTTTAACATTTCAGAATAGAAGCTTCTGGGGAAGAACTGTGGTGAGTTCACACAAAGGTTTGGTGTAGTCTTGAAGTCTCCTTTGTTGGTCACTGAGATGTACAGTTACTTCTCACCCCTTGAGAGGCACAGTGTGCCACTTAATTGATAGACGTCAGTAAGTGGAAGAAATTTTTGATTGAAAAAGAATTGAAAATATTTTCGTATGTTCACATCCCAGTTCCAGCAGTAACTAAGAATGGACAGCAACTGTGTCTCAGCATTGCTCAGAGAAATGGGATGTCATGGGTCACATGTGATTATTGATATAGCACTCCTAATCATATGCTTTCCAAATCAACTACAATTTTACTTCACATTTAATTGGTGCTTTTGGTTTGAAGCTGCTGTCTGATACTGACCTTTGGTTGATGTCATATGACTGTTCTATTATGAAAAAATTTGTTGATGAGAAGCCTACTTTTCCAGTACTAATGGCATAACTGACATCAAATGAGGTACTTTTGACATAAATCTAAGAGAGAAATAATTTGAAAAGTCACTAGTAGTTAAAACAGCATTCACTTCTGTTTTAGTAATTATCATAATCTGAAGATCACAATTAAACATATTCACAGGAAAATCAAGCCAAAACCAATATGGATCTGACCACTTAGGATCTGTTTGCCTACTATTTTCAAGAAGACTCTTCACAGAAGCAATTAGATTCTTACTATTTTACTTAGAAATAAGCTCTTTTCACAACTACCTTGACCCCCCTCCGCAATCAACCTACAATCTGTGATTTTTATAGCAGGTATTCTCAGTCCACTATTCACCAACCCACAGATGAATCCAGGAGTTACCGGAGTAGAATGAACCGATGAAGGAAGCCTTGCTTGCATATTTAAGTTATTTCATCACTGTCTTAACAACTACCGTGTCCATACAATATTATGTTGAAAACTGTTAAACAGTCCCCAACATTGAGAAATTGCCCTGTAGTAGCAGCCATGACCCTGCACTTCCACCCTGGATAAGACTCGTCTCTGACCTCACATATTTTGATTCGTTGGTTTTCTTGCTGGAAAAGTCAGTGAAATCAAGATGGCCTCAGCCTATCACCTATGGGCAAAAAATGCATAGGTGACAGATGGGCAGGTATCCTGCATGCACTTAGCCTTCTTCCAGGGCTCCTCAGTTTACTCCAAGCCTGTTCATCATTCCCTGTTAAACACACCCTTCTACTCCAGGTTATTCCATTAGCAACAATAGCGTATTGCCCTGTCTTACATAATCCTCAGACACTCAGAGCAGTGGGAACCCAATTCCTTCTGGATCTACTGCTTTATCATGCTCAGTACACACAATGAAGTAATACCTAAAAATTGAAGCCTTCTTACAGCTCCAAGTCGGGAGAATCAATACAAATCTGTCCAGTTTCTTTTATGTCTAAACCAAACGCATCAGCCATCAAATGTGACTTTCATCCTCTTGGATTCTAAAATCTCAGTGAAATAAATACAGGCAGAACTGTAAGAACGCTCCAAGAAGCCAGAATCATTTAATCTTGCCCTGACTTGCAGCTTTCCTTTCATCATTTCACTCACAACCAGAAGACATAGAAGTAGTCATGTCCTTGTGGGGAGAGGATCTTATTGAGACCAGTTGGGACCAGACAGACAGTGTGGACCGAGTTTTGCTCTGTGCTCGGAGGGCCTCACCTCTGCCCTCTGGCCCTGCCATCTCAGTTGCCCACTGTCATTGTCCTCCCTCCAATCATTTGTGTCTTAGTATGAACTGATGTCCTTGGTTACCTTTTGATTTCTAAGGACAGGAGGCTTTAGTCTTGGGGGGGAAGAGTGTAACTTGGAAGCATGCATCAGCAGAGCAGAGTGGGTCTGGCTGGTCTCACGTCTATCCCAATCACTCAGGCACCTAAAGTAGCAGCACTGATGTGTGGGCACTGGATGGGCAGCATCAGATCTACTGACTCAGAAAGTCAGGAAGGTGAGGGGGAGAGGCAGCAGTGCAGAGTCACCCTCAAGTTTGAGAACAGTGCCCTGGGGAATCCCCACTCTGAGCTCACGAGCAAGGCCAGCCATTTTTCGTGACAGCATCTATGAAGTTGTTATGTGTGGAAACTTGTAATCATGTGAACACAGCACTGGACCAGTTCTAGAGATCAATAGCTGTGATTATGGGAGACCCTGGGATTAATTTTCATGATGAATATTATTCTGTAATGGGATTTTCTGCATCTCAAAGAATAAGATTTGCTAATGGAATTAAGAACACAAACAAGGGAAATGCTCATCAGTTTATGAGCCTGAATTTGCATTTAAACAGTGAATAGGCTAATTACAACTTGATCTGTTCAAGTAAAAGGCTTTCTTATTCCCTTCTCAACCAGCATTATCTTTCATCCTTGGGAGTAATGAAACTGTATTTCTTTTGAAATACTCTCAGATCCACCAAATAGATATTTGTCCTCAAATAGGGAAAACTTGCAGGACTTTATACTTTTAAAAATATTATTACTTTCCAAAGCAGAAATAAATTCACAGACATAGAAAACAAACTTATGGTTACAAAAGGGAAAAGATAGGGGAGGGATAAATTAGGAGTTTGGGATTACCAGATACACACTACTATTATAAAACAGATAAACAACAAGGACCTACTGTACAGCCCAAGGAACTATAGTCAATGCCTTACAAAAACCTGTAATGAAAAAGAATCTGAGAAAGAATACATACATGCATATATGTGTGTGTGTTAGTCACTCAGCTGTGTCCAACTCTTTGCGACCCCACGGATTGTAGCCCGCCAGGTTCCTCTTTCCATGGGATTCTCCAGGCAAGAATACTAGAGTGGTTTGCCATTTCCTTCTTCAGTATACATGTGTGTGTGTATATGTGTGTGTGTGTGTGTGTGTGTGTGTGTATACAAATGTATATATATACAGCAAATGTATATATATATATAATTTTTGCTGTACACCTAAAACATTGTAAATCAAATATACTTCAAAATAGAGAAAGGTATCAAAAAGTCTTGAATCTAGCATCAGAGAACAGAAATCATCAACAATGAGGAAAGGAAGGAAGAAGAAAGAGAAGTTTACAATTCAAAAGACATACCTTGGGGAAGAAATATCAAAGTGGAGGGGATGGAGGGCCAGAGAGAGATAAGGAAGGATGCTAAGAAGGGCTAAAAGAGGCATTGCAGTAGAGAAAAACACTACATGTCTCTACTCCTGACATTTTAAATTGATAGACCTTGACATGGATTCTTGCATGTATCACATATTGAAACTGAAGAACTGAACTAAGACTAAGAAATGAGAAAATGAGAAGAGGAACAGGGAGAGCAGCGGAAGGTGATGGAAGCGCAGCACTGATGCCCGAAGTAGTAACTTCGTTGCTTCAGTGCTTTCATTTCCAAAGCACTTTCTTCTTCCTCAGTTCAGTTCAGTTCAGTTGCTCAGTCATGTCTGACTCTTTGCAACCCCATGAATCGCAGCCCGCCAGGCCTCCCTGTCCATCGCTAACTTCCGAAGTTCACTCAACTCATGTCCATCGAGTCGGTGATGCCATCCAGCCATCTCATCCTCTGTCGTCCCCTTTTCCTCCTGCCCCCAATCCCTCCCAGCTTCAGGGTCTTTTCCAGTGAGTCAACTCTTCGCATGAGGTGGCCAAAGTACTGGAGTTTCAGCTTTAGCATCATTCCTTCCAAAGAAATCCCAGGGCTGATCTCCTTCAGAATGGACTGGTTGGATCTCCTTGCAGTCCAAGGGACTCTCAAGAGTCTTCTCCAACACCACAGTTCAAAAGCATCAATTCTTCGGTGCTCAGCTTTCTTCACAATCCAACTCTCACATCCATACATGACCACAGGAAAAACCATAGCCTTGACTAGACAGACCTTTGTTGGCAAAGTAATGTCTCTGCTTTTCAATATGCTGTCTAGGTTGGTCATAACTTTCCTTCCAAGGAGTAAGCGTCTTTTAATTTCATGGCTGCAATCACCATCTGCAGTGATTTTGGAGCCCCCCACAAATTAAGTCTGACACTGTTTCCCCATCTACTTCCCATGAAGTAATGGGACCAGATCCCATGATCTTCGTTTTCTGAATGTTGAGCTTTAAGCCAACTTTTTCACTCTCCTCTTTCACTTTCATCAAGAGGCTCTTTAGTTCCTCTTCACTTTCTGCCATTAGGGTGGTGTCATCTGCATATCTGAGGTTATTGATGTTTATCCCAGCAATCTTGATTCCAGCTTGTGCTTCTTCCAGCCCAGTATTTCTGCATATAAGTTAAATAAGCAGGGTGACAATATATAGCCTTGACATACTCCTTTTCCTATTTGGAACCAGTCTGTTGTTCCATGTCCAGTTCTAACTGTTGCTTCCTGACCTGCACACAGGTTTCTCAAGAGGCAGGTCAGGTGGTCTGGTATTCCCATCTCTTTCAGAATTTTCCACAGTTTATCGTGATCCACACAGTCAAAGGATTTGGCATAGTCAACAAAGCAGAAATAGATGTTTTTCTGGAACTCTCTTGCTTTTTCCATGATCCAGCAGATGTTGGCAATCTGATGTCTGGTTCCTCTGCCTTTTCTAAATCCAGCTTGAACATCTGGAAGTTCACGGTTCATGTATTGCTGAAGCCTGGCTTGGAGAATTTTGAGTATTACTTTCCTAATACTATGAAAAAGCAGAGGCTAGCAATATGATGGAGAAGGCAATGGCAACCCACTCCAGTACTCTTTCTTGCCTGGCAAATCCCATGGACGGAGGAGCCTGGTAGGCTGCAGTCCATGGGGTCGCTAGGAGTTGGACACGACTGAGCGACTTCACTTTCACTTTTCACTCTCATGCATTGGAGAAGGAAATGGCAACCCACTCCAGTGTTCTTGCCTGGAGAATCCCAGGGATGGGGGAGACTGGTGGGCTGCCATCTATTGGGTCGCACAGAGTGAGACATGACTGAAACTACTTAGCAGCAGCAGCAGCAATATGAACCCTATTTTATAGAGGAAGAGAATGAGGTCTGGAGATGATGATCAGATAGGCATCAGGTACCCAGCAAAAGATGGAACTCTAGTGTGGAGATAAAGGCAGGCCAACCAAATGAGAGCAAGCAAAGGCCATTTATTCAGGGCTTGCTCTAGCAAAGGAGTCATCCACTGTCACTTACATTCAGGCAGAGGCTCAAAGGCTAGCAAAAGAATGAGAAGGCTTTGTAGTGGAAAAAAATGGAAACTGTCAGATTTGTTACAGGTAGTATCATTGGGATTGATTAGGGGTGCCTGGCAGGCTTTCTTCCAATTGGTCCTAAGTTGGAAGCTGCTAAGTCGCTTCAGTCATGTCCGACTCTGTGCGACCCCAGAGAGGGCAGCCCACCAGGCTCCCCCATCCCTGGGATTCTCCAGGCAAGAACACTGGAGTGGGTTGCCATTTCCTTCTCCAATGCATGAGAGTGAAAAGTGAAAGTGAAGTCACTGAATCATGTCCAACTCTCAGTGACCCCATGGACTACAGCCTACCAGGCTCTTCTGTCCATTGAGTTTCCAGGCAAGAGTACTGGAGTGGGGTGCCATTGCCTTCTCCACCTAAGTTGGAAGCAGGGACAAATATGAGAAGATGTCAATTACTAACCAAGTTCTGGCCTTTTTTGCCTGTTGTTACAGGGGTTATTGATTGGATTCCTGGATTTTACTAGAGAGCTGTTTGACTTCTGATAAGCCTGATTTAGATAGCTGTGGACTTCCTGACATGGCTAATGTAGGTAAAGACTTGTTTTCCTGGCCTGGATGTTTCAGGTTGTGGGTCAGAGTTCTATTTTATGTATTGTCTGGCCACTGTCTGTTTGAACATTTCACCTCTCAATACTCAGTTCTTTTACTTTAGTATTTTTATGGTTTTTGTTGTGTGTGTGGTTTAAAAAAAAAAAAACAAGTAAGACTACAGTTAAGTCTTCCACTTTGCTATTTTACCCAAGGCTGTTCTAGAGAGTTCTGGAGCAGCCTCTCTCCAGGATGTACAGATCTGAAAAGTTCCGAGTGGTCCCACATTAGCACTTTAGTGCAAGTTAGGGTCGGAGAAGGCAGTGGCACCCCACTCCAGTACTTTTGCCTGGAAAATCCCATGGATGGAGGAGCTGGTAGGTTGCAGTCCATGGGGTCGCTAAGAGTCGGACACGACTGAGCGACTTCACTTTCACTTTTTACTTTCATGCATTGGAGAAGGAAATGGCAACCCACTCCAGTGTTCTTGCCTGGAGAATCCCAGGGACGGGGGAGCCTGCTGGGCTGCCGTCTATGGGGTCGCACAGAGTCAGACACGACTAAATCGACTTAGAAGCAACAGCAGCAGCAGCAAGTTAGGGTAGACAAATTCTTTTTGGTGGCTTGAATGTCAAGCCTGTGCCTGTGAGGAGCCCTGGATGACAGCCTCCCCCCGCTTGTCCAGCTCTCCTCTCTTCTCCTGTCTACTGGGGAAGGATTGCTGATACCTGAGGTAACAGGGGACTGAAACAATAAGAATTCTGAAATCTCACATTATGGAAATGACTTCCTTTTTCAAATGAAGGTGAAGAGCTCTTGAAGCCAGGAACCAGGCTGCCTTGGGCTGTTGCTAGTCTGCAGTAGGAGGAGGCAGGAAGGAGAGGGAGCTCTTTGCAGAGGGTCTACTGCTTTGGTCTGAAGCCAGTTCCCCCACCTGATAAGTCGCTTAGTTGTGTCCAACTCTTTGCTACCCCACAGACTGTAGCCCATCAAGTTCCTCTGTCCATGGGATTCTCCAGGCAAAAATACTGGAGTGGGTTGCCATTTCCTCCTCCAAGGGATCTTCCTGACCCAGGGGTCAAACCCATGTCTCTTGTATTGGCAGGTGGGTTGTTTACCACTAGTGTCACCTGAGAAGCCCCACCTGATATCACTGGCAGTTGCTGTGTGTGACACAAGGGAGCCCCAGGAACCCAACACAGCACCCCAAACATCAGAGATTGAATAGCTACTGGCCTGCCCTGACCTGCCCCTTACCCTGCTAATAGCTCTAAAGTACTTTAGGGCATGCTTCATACTCTGCTGATGATTCAGAGCAGGGGACGGTGTTCTCAAAGCAAGACTTGGCTTCCTCCCTGGTATTTGATGAGCTGACCAGGGGGGGGATACCTTTGTAGTGGCCTTGATATGATCACAGCTGAAGAGAGGATTCTGGAAGAGGGGTGGTCTCTAACAGTCCCTGTTGCGTTATAGCCGATCTGAGCTCTCAGCTCAGCGCTGCCCTCCTGGCTCGCCCTGGCCTCTTTCCTCTCCTCAAATGTGCCAGCTTCTTCCACACGCTCCCACGCTCTGTTCTCTCTGCCTCGAACACTTGTCTTCTTCACTGGCTAAACCCTGCTCATCCTTCATGGGCTTAAACATTGCTTTCCTGGGTGCACTCTGCCCAGTCTGGCGATGTTCCTTTCCTTTTCACTCTTCCGGTACCCTGTATTTTTCCTTTGACATGCTCATGTAGGAGAGGAAAAAATTTCCCTTGACCCCTTTAGGGTCTATGGCCGTGTCTGAAAATTAAACTGACAAACCGTAAGAGAAGAAAAGCATATACATTTATTTAAATTTTATGTGACACAGGAGCCTTCAGAAAGAGAAGACCCAAAGAAACATTTAGACCTGAGTGTTTCATGCTAGGTTTGATGGAGAGTGGAAAGTCGTAGAAAGATGTAACAGGACAAAGGTGAGCTAAGTGTAGTAAATTGTAGGAAGCCCAGGAAGGCTTATTAGTTCGGATTTTGCTCCATCTCTCCATCTTCAGAGATAGGTAAGGATGTTCCTTTCAACTCTGGGTATAGGGAGGGCACCTCTCACAGTAGGGTTTAATGATCTACCTCAGGGGGAAGTCAGAAAGCCCTTCTTATATACACCATTTCTCAAATTCCTTCAGCTTGAAATATATAATTTGCCAAGGTGCCATATTTTGGGTAGCATATCTTGAATTTTGCCACTTGTCACAATTCAAATCGTACACATATTTGTATAATCATTTGTTAAATGTTTTCCTTATCCATTCGATGGTCAGTTGCCTGGTGACACGGACCATGGGTGCCTCCACTGCTGAATCCTCGTCTGTGTCTGGCAGAAAACTATACTTGACAATACATTTTTGTTGAATGAATGAAAAGTGCAATAAAACTTTCATGACTGTGATTTCTGCTAAATCTGATTCCCTATGGACTAATTGAACTGCTGGAATGTCTCTTCTTTGTTCCAACACACTCTATGCAGGCTTCGCCCAAATTGGCATGCTCTCTGATTGAAAAATCACCTGCATTCTTCCTCTCGAAGAATTAATAGCTTGTGCACTCCCAGTTCTGTTCAGTCTCTTCCTGGCACTGGCCTCTGTCCCTCACCTAACCTTCATTCCCTTATTCTGTGCTTTGCCTTTATTCTGTCTGAGGAGATGGGGGGGTTTGGAATCCCAGGGGGCTGTTTCCTTTTGTCATTTAAAAACAAGAGCTCTTCTTCATGTACAAAGACCAAAGGAGCAGCTGTACCTCTTGAGGTGCAATCAGCCTGGACTCTGAACAGGATAATAATTTCTATGTGTAACTATCTCACACATGCTCTGCTAAGAGCCAAAAGGACTGGCTCATCACTGTGAGCACAGACCTTGGGGAGATTTGCTTTCAGGCTAATTGGTTTGCTGTTTCATGGAGCAGCTACTATTAGGACTCCACCTGCAAAGCTCTGGGGAAAAGGGGGCTGCTGCATTTACATATAATATGTGGAGTGACTCCTGGAGTTTATAATGCTTGTGGTGATGCGGTGGTGGGGGGCGGGGGCAGGGGGGCATAGTTGCTGTGTATTCTTATGGATGTTTCATTCTTGCCCTTAGTTTGTGGATAAAAAGTAAATGCAAATATTGTTCTGTGCCTTTCAAGATGAAGCTATGAGTCTACACCTTTGAATCAGATGCGCTGTGCTTACTTGCTCAGTTGTGTCGGATTCTTTGCGACCCGATGGACTGTAGCCCACCAGGCACTTCTGTCCATGGGGATTCTCCAGGCAAGGACACTGGAGTAGGTTGCCATGCCCTCCTCCAGGGGATCTTCCCAACCCAGGGGTCGAACCCAGGTCTCAGACAGGCATGGACTTTCTCAAGTGACAAGCATAAACTGTCCCATAGGAAAGAATTTTAAATCAGCAAATTTGAAAACCAGCAACCAGACTGAAGTGATTATATTAAAAAGAAACCAAAAAGAAAACCTCTACGTTTTCCACGTAGTCAATTTGTAAGTTTGTAAGGATTTTGTCTTATTCTTACTCTTGATTTTAGGGAGTGTGTGTGTGTGTGTGTGTGTGTGTATTCCTTCCTTCATACAAGGTACATTTCGAGCTCATCTGGGACTGAGATCATTTGGAGAATCTGTCTGAAGTGCCTCTGGGGCTAAGAATGGCGAGAACGGTGGTGCAGGGAAGAGAAAGACAGTAGGTTTTTCTGATGTATTTTTGCTGAAAATATTTTCCTCTTAGCACAGAACAGAAAATCTAAACAACAGTTCTCTAAATGCTGGTGTCTTTAATGTGTAGATGGTTAGTTAGATCCTGTGACAGAAAAGGCTTGAGGGTATGAGTAAGACAACTTGGAACTCAGCCAAATCCTTCCACTCAGTGGATAAATTTTGGACAGGGAACATCAGTTAGGAGGCTCTTAGAGAGAGAGGTGCTAGAAAAAGATCAAGAGCACTGAGCGAGGGAACTGCCACTGAGCCAGCTTCCCTGGAGCCTGAGAGGACCTGCGGCAGACATCTGTGTTTGGCTACTTAACTGCTGCTTCAGTGTACTTCTGTTAACTACTTCCCACTAGAGCAGTTGTGCAAAACCAAATCCTCCCTATCCCAGCCTCTCTTGCATCTATAGCTGTCCATATACTCTGGTTTCATCCAGTGAAACTTAAACATCTACTGAGGGGATAGTGAGATGGATTTTGCTCCCTGAGGAAAGAAGAGACCATTGCAATAGTTCCCATTTTCCTCTTATTCCAAAGCTGTCCACTGACTGGGGCTTGGACGCACTCATGCCCTGATTCCAGCATCTGCAATGACCCTCTTGTGGGTATGTGATGAAGGCATGAGAATTGCAGAGATGCTGACTTGGGGTCTGGATTCTGTGTTGCTTGTGAGGCAGCTGTGAAACTACATGTGTTCAGATTTCATTTCTGTGTGGTTTCAGTTCAGTTCAGTTCAGTCGCTCAGTCGTGTCCGACTCTTTGTGACCCCATGAATCACATCACGCCAGGCCTCCCTGTCCATCACCAACTCCCGGAGTTCACTCAGACTTGCGTCCATCAAGTCAGTGATGCCATCCAGCCATCTCATCCACTGTCGTCCCCTTCTCCTCCTGCCCCCAATCCCTCCCAGCATCAGAGTCTTTTCCAATGAGTCAACTCTTCCCATGAGGGGGCCAAAGTACTGGAGTTTCAGCTTTAGCATCATTCCTTCCAAAGAAATCCCAGGGTTGATCTCCTTCAGAATGGACTGGTTGGATCTCCTTGCAGCCTAAGGGACTCTCAAGAGTTTTCTCCAACACCACAGTTCAATAGCATCAATTCTTTGGTGCTCAGCCTTCTTCACAGTCCAACTCTCACATCCATACATGACTACTGGAAGTTTAAGATATTATTAATTTGTTTTTTTGGTTGTGGTTTCTTGCAGTCAAAGTCATGCCTAATTGAGAGACTTCCCTAGTGGTCTAGTAGCTTAGACTCCACACTCCCAAGTTCAATCCCCAGTCAGGGAACTAGATCCCACACACTGAAACTAAGAGTCCCCATGTCACAGCTAAAGATCCCATGTGCTGCAATGAAGACTGAAGATCCCATGTGCTGCAGCTAAGACCTGGCCAGCTAAATAAATTAATGAATAATTAAATATATTTAAGAATCATTCCTAATTGATATACGACAAAATAAAGTTTCTACCAGTCCAGAAAAACAATGAAGATTGAGGAAATGCATGGGTTTCATTTGGAATCAGACATACCTGGGTTTTGATCCTGGCTCCACTGTTTATTAGTTATACAGTTTGGACAAGGGATATACATCTTTGAACATACATTTCCTCATCTGTTAAACGAAGGAATTGGATAAATGGATGCCAAGATCACACCTTGAAAAGAAAAGATGCCCTAATGTGCTAGACGTAATAAGGGGCAGAATTAACAGCATAAACTGCAGGGACCAGCAGAGGAGGTATATCTTTTCAATGTTTGGCTTCCCTAGACATGACCCAGCATTGTACATTTTTAAAGGGCAAACAAGGAGAATTTATCAATGGCAGCTCTGTTCTTGCCAAAAGCTTACCTCAGGACATGACACCATCTGCGGCATGTCAGAGGGGGTTTTCTTGTTGCTTTAATACATAATTAGCAGCTGCATCTTACTGTTGCTGTCAGCTCTGAGGACCTAGTCTCTGTGGAGCCTCCACAGCATCTGAAGCTTTGGCCGGCTGGGTGCCATGGCAACGGCTACTCTTCCAGCACCAGGGATGTGCTTGTTTTCCTAATAGCCAGGCATTGCACTTCCAATTCAGGGAAAAATAAGTAAGATTTCTCTTTCCTGAAGTTCTGCTACAGAGCTCTCTGGCCCCTCTTTTACCCAGTGGTCAACTAGACTTCCTTCAATTGACTGGCCAAACTCTATGGGTTTAGACAAAAAGGTTAAAACTTTCTATGTTGGGACTTCCTTAGGTAGATACTCAAGAAGGTGGAATGCCCTGAATCTAGTGGAGTGCCACTTCTGAAGGGAAAGAGAGAAATTTGATGATACCCATCCCCTTCTTAAACTAGCAGTTTCTTAGAGGCCATTGGTCATTTGTCTTTTCTAGGAGACCAAATTAGCTCTTCCAAGAAGTAAGAACTCTGAGTGAAATACTGGATTCAGGGGGATTTTTAGCTGTTTGACGGTGCTTGGAAACTATCAAATATGTATACAGCTTTTTTTTCCTCCCAGAGAGGTTTAACCTCTGTTTGATCATCACAGTGGCTCATGATGATCACCTCTGACCTTCATCAGCCCCACCCCTGTCCCTGTGTAGGTTGGAAGCAAGGAAGATGATGAAAACCACTGTCAGGGTCCCACTTGTGCAGAACCTTGAACAACCAGTTTCTTGAGTTTCCTCTCTTCCCCAAAAGGGGCTCTGGAAGGTGTGCCCTTGTCTTTCTATGAAGGAATGAATTTTAATAGCATCTTCAACTTACGGAAATAACATCTCAATTGTCCCCAAACATCTTAACTCATTCCGGCATCAGCTCTAAAGTCCAAAGTTCGAAGTCTTGTTTAAGTATCACTGAACTCAGGTGAGACTTGAGATATGATTCAGTCGGAGGCAAAACTCCTCTACAAGTGAATCTGTGAAACCAGACAAACTATGTGTTTCCAAAATACAATAGTGGAATAGGCATGGGATAGACATTTCCATTCCAAAAGGGAGAAATTGAAAAGAAAATATGGTGGACCCCAAGCAAATTGAAAACTTAGCAAGACGAATCCGCGAGCTTACAAGTCCCAAGAATATCCTCTTTGGTTTGATGCTCTACCTTCCAGGTTGACTGGGGTGGCAGGGTCACCTGCATGGCTCAGTGGGGCAGTCACCCGTATGACTTCACAGGGCATCAGACCTGCAGCTTTCTGAAAGTGCCCTACCCTTTGAAGCCAAGGAAGATGCAGCCTTGGCCTTGGACCCAAGGTGAGGGTAGTAGCCTCATGAACTTCAGATACCTTCAGGGTCTTTCCTTTTCTTGAAGATTAAAACATGTTTGCAGCTGGACAGCTCTGTTCCTGTTGTCCAGTCCTATAGAATTCCAGAAGTCTGACCATCTTCTTTCATACACTTTTCCCCTTCTCCCTTTTAGTTCCAGCTGGCAGCGTTTCTGCTGGTATAATCTTATCTCTATCCCTAACTTCTTCAGAGATGACTGGTGAGTCCCTGAGTTGCAACATAATCTCTTTATCAAATGATTGTTCAGTGTTCTTTTCAGAGCAAGCGTTCTCACTTTTCACAATGTGGTTAGATTCTTAAAATCTCCAAGTTCTGGTTCCTTTTTGCTTAACAATTCCTTCCTCGATTCTTCTCTGCCTTCACATTTTACTCAAAGTGGTCAGGAGGAACCAAGTCCCTCCTTCAACACTCTGCTTAGAAATCTCATTAGCTAAATATTCAATTTCATTGTTCACAAATTCTGTCTTCCACCAAACACTAGCATTCAGTTGAGCCTAATTCTTTGCCACTTTGTAACAAGGATCGCCTTTTGCCCCTTTCCTAATAATCCTTTCCTCATTTCTGTCCACCACCAGCATAGCCTTTACTGTCCACTCTACCAATATTCTGTTCACAGCAACTCAACATACGAATTTTGGAGGGACACATGCATTCAGTCTATAACAATGCTGCTGCTCTGGGCACCAAACTGAAGGTCACAGAAATTAGTAGGTCAACTCTTACATTTTTATCTTGCAGACTTCCTGTGTGTGTATATGTGCCCACACACATGTGATCACTCGCTCAGTCATGTCTGACTCTTTGCAACACTATGGACTGTAGCCCACCAGACTTCTCCGTCCCTGGAATTCCCCACGTAAGAATACTGGAGTCAGTTGCCATTTTCTTCTCCAGGGGATCTTGCTGACCCAGGGATTAAATGTAGGTTATCTCCCATGTCTCCTGCTTTGACAGGCAGGCTCTTGACCACTGTGCAACCTGGAAAACCCTGCAGACTTCCTGGAAGTGAAAGTGAATGTGTTAGTCACTCAGTCATATTCAACTCTTTGTGACCCCATAGACTGTAGCCTGCCAGGCTCCTGTGTTCTTGGGATTCTTCAGGCAAGAATACTGGAGTGGGTTGCCATGCCCTTCTCCATGGGATCTTGCCAAATCAGGGTTTGAACCCAGGTCTCCCACGTAGCAGACAGACTTCCTGGGTAGAGCTAAATAATTTTATAACTCTAATATTATCTAGTCAAAGCTATGGTTTTTCCAGTAGTCATGTATGGATATGAGAGTTGAACTATAAAGAAAGCTGAGAGCAGAAGAATTGATGCTTTTGAACTGTGGTGTTGGAGAAGACTCTTGAGAGTCCTTGGACTGCAAGGAGATCCAACCAGTCAACCCTAAAGGAAATCAATCCTGACTATTCACTTGAAGGACTGCTGCTGAAGCTGAAGTTCCAATAATTTGGTTACCTGATGTGAAGAGGCGACTCATTAGTAAACACCCTGATGCTGGGAAAGATTGACGGGAGGAGATTGAAGGCAGAAGGAAAAGGGAACAACAGAGGATCAGATGGTTGGATAGTACCATCGACTCGATGGACATGAGTTCGGGCAAGCTCTGAGAGTTGGTGATGGACAGGGAAGCCTGGTGTGCTGCAGTCCATGGGGTCACAAATAGTCAGACACAACTGAGCAACTGAACTGAAGAATATTATCAGAAAACCATAGGCTGCCTCAAGCCCTCCAGTGTGTATTACACTTAGATTTGACCATGTTGAGTCCTGTTCTGTGTTTCTGTTTTGTCCATATTGGTCCTTCTCTGGCCTCACTCCTCCCCATGGGCATGGAGTCCATGAGGTACACTATATGCCACCTGGAGCCTATGTCACCCTTCTAAACCCACTCCTTTGAAATCCTGAAATGCTATGATTCCTTGTCCAAAGACCCTGAACCCACTTCTTGAGTCTTTTCCCAGGTTAAGGAAGGAGGTGAGACTGGGAAAAGAAAGGGGCAGGCTGGAGCAAGAATAGGCATGGAATTCTGAGGATCCTAAGAACTCCTGAGAATTCTACCTTTGAATCTGATCTTCCGCATCATGATGCAAATGTATTTGCCAAGATAGAGGGCAGAATATTTTTAAATCCATTTTCTTTCAGCCTGATTTATAACTGTTAAATATTCATACAAATGGTACATGGGTGTCCTTTTGTATTCTTGCCCCAAACTCTACAAATGTTATGACAGGCCTGCTTCAACTAATAATGAAATACAAAATGTGACTTGAGGTCTCTTAACTTATACAACACTAATGTATCTTTATATGCTCTGTACCCAGGGGCCCCCACCCTCTGGGATCTAATGCCTGATGATCTAAAGAGCTGATGTAATAATAATGATAGAAATAAAGTGCGTAATAAACGTAATACTCTTGAATCATCCCCAAACTACCGCCCCCCCCTGCCCCATTATCTGTGGAAAAATTGTTTTCCACGAAACCAGTCCCTGGTGTCAGAAAGGTTGGGGGCTGCTGCAGGTCTATATTAATTCTACTCAAATTATGATCCACAAACTGGCAGCATCATGCAATCTTCCGTTACCTGGAAGATTGCTCCAAACGCAAATCCTCAGGCCACCCCGGACATACAGTCAGAGTCTGAGGTGCAGCCGAGGCACATGGCCTTCACCAAGCCCTCCGGGTGACTCTGGTGCCTCTAAACCTGGAGAGTCATTGGGCAATACTGCTGCTTCTCTAATTTTCATGTGGATTTAAAACTCTCTCCTGGGGGTATGGTTAAGATGTGGCTTCTGATTCCAGGTTGAGACCTGAGATTGCAGTTCTAACGGGCTCCCAGGTGATCCAGTGCTCCTGGCTTGTTGTTGATAGCAAGCTAGACCACTCCAGCCTGTAGCTATAAGTAGAGTATGGAAGGATGGTAGCCCATTTCTCAGGGAATCAGGCCCATCTTCTGATTTTACCCCAGTCAGTGAGATTGTAGTCAGACAAAAAAAGTTGGTTGTGTAGGTGAACATCTGGTTAAACTAGAGAGAATGTCCCCTGTACCCTGCATAAGGGTCCCAGATCTTGCTTTCTGTCAATGTTGAGGGGAGACGGTATGACTCCAGAAAAGAAAAAATATGTAACAGTGAACCTAGGCCAATGGGACCATTGGAGTCTTACAGAGATCCCCACCTGAAGGGCCAATGTGAACAAAGGATGTCAGAAGACCTAAGGGCCAGATATAGTCTTGTCTCCCTTTCTCCATGCCTTGACTATGATTCTATTACTCCCTCTCTGGGGTAAAGAAAATATGGGGGTTCAGACTCTGAAATTACTTGTAAATTGAACCCTAAAAAATAAAATAGTAACGGTTTTCTGGATTGTAATTAGTCCCCACCATGTACATGTATGCAGTATGTGTGCTCAGAGCTCAGTCGTGTCTGACTCTTTGTGACCCCATGCACTATAACTCGCCAAGCTCCTCTGTCCATGGAGTTCTCCAGGCAAGAGTACTGGAGCAGGTTGTCATTTTCTTCTCTAGGGGATCTTCCCAACCCATAGATTGAACCTGCATCTCCTGCATTGGCAGGTGGATTCTTTACCACTGGCACCACTTGGGAAGACCAGTATGTAGTATATGGATTGTAATTGGTCCCCACTACAGCAATGGCACCCCACTCCAGTACTCTTGCCTGGAAAATCCCATGGACGGAGGGGCCTGGTGGGCTGCAGTCTATGGGGTCACTAGGAGTCGGACACGACTGAGCGACTTCACTTTCACGAGTTGGAGGAGGAAATGGCAACCCACTCCTGTGTTCTTGCCTGGAGAATCCCAGGGACGGGGGAGCCTGGTGGGCTGCCCTCTCTGGGGTCACACAGAGTCGGACACGACTGAAGCGACTTAGCAGCAGCAGCAGCACATATACATATGTAGTATGTAGCATCTGTATGTAGAACTGTGGCCCACTAGGCTTCTCTGTCCATGGAATTTTCCAGGCAAGAAGCCTGGAGGGGCTATCCATTCTCTTCTCCAAGGGATCTTCCCAACCAAGGGATTGAACCCGGATTTCCTTCATTGCAGGTAGATTCTTTATCGTCTGAGCCACCAGGGAAGCCCACACATATATGCATTAGTCTGCTAGACTTGCTTTCGCAAAATAGCATAGACTAGGTAGTTTAAATAACAAAATTTATTTCTCACAGTTCTGGAGGGTTCTCCTGAGGCTTCTCTCCTTGGCTTATAGAGAGTGCCTCCTCGCTCTGTCCTTGAGTAGACTTTCCCTGTGTGTGCATCCCTGGCGTCTTCTCCTCTTATTATAAGGACATCAGTCCTATTGGATTAGAACCTCATCCTTGTGACTTCATTTAGCCATAATTAACTCTTTGAAAGACTTATCTCCAAATGTGGCCACATTCTAAGGTACTGGGGATTAGGTCTTCACTGTGTTAATTTTAGGGAGACCCCAGCCCATGATGACTGTCCAATGTTCAGGAAGGCCCTGAGCTGGGCTGGAAACTGAGTCTGGACTCCTGAGATGACTCAGCTGTTAGTGGAATTTCTTTCCGAAACTTTAAACAGCTTGATGACTGTCTTAGTCCTTTTCTTAAGATTTGTATTTTTTTGCTTTTGAACTAGATGCTCTGGCTACCCAGAGCAGGACCTTGGTCACCCTTTCCCTTCCTTCCAACACAGGCTGCCATACCACACCACACCTACTGAGCCAGGCAAGCTGTCTACAGGTTTGGCTGACATCTCAGGTTTCATTTCAGAGCTTTACTCTTCTGTTTGTACATACGATTTGCCTTCCATACCAGCTAGATTTTCTAAATTGGTTGTATCTGCCTACCTGTTAAAGTTCCCCTTTCTAGAAATGATCACCTCAATTTTGGTGCGGATTACTTAGATGTATTTGGTTGAGAGACAAGACAGCTAGAGTCAGAGGAAGGGGAGACGTCTAAATTAATAACTTTCCTTCTTTTCATGCCTGCCAAGTACCCTAACCTTTTATAAGGAGCTAAACAGTGGCTTGTTTTGTTACCATTAAAGAATCAATCCTTTAAGAGCCTTTTGCTCTGAAGAGAAAAAGGCAAAATAAAGTTCCTTGATAACAGTCTCCTAAGTGACATTTGAGACAAGTGCCTGTGCTTGGAGGAGAGCTCAGGTTTTAGGGACATATCTTATTCCTGTTCATCATACTGAGGATCTTAAACAAATGTTGGGAACAACCACATGCACAAAACCAGCAGAAAAGATTGATTACTTCTACTCACCAGCTCTGGAATGCTGATTGTATAGTAATTCTGGGAAACCAAGACCTTAAACAATTTCTAGAGGGTGAGTATCAGATGTGACCATAACAGCATCATAGTCTTAAATTACTGATTTGGTATTGGCCCTTCTAAGCATTCTGGTCAGGTGCTCAGAGGATGTCTTATCATCCCTGTTTGCAAATCAAGAAGCAGCCTCGGGAGAGTGAAGTGACTTGTCAAGGTGCACAGCCAGTTT
Source organism: Redunca redunca (assembly GCA_006410935.1). Taxonomy (NCBI): domain Eukaryota; kingdom Metazoa; phylum Chordata; class Mammalia; order Artiodactyla; family Bovidae; genus Redunca; species Redunca redunca. The sequence continues at coordinate 312,276 of SJYQ01000155.1, read as the reverse complement.
GTTGCAGAAGCAGGGCTGGAACTCAGGCATTGCCCCCTGCACGCCTTTGTAGACAGGCAGGAAGTCCAGTCTACACCCGACTCTCACCACCAGTTTTGATAATGAGGTCTGAAGACTGAGTTCTTACATCCATTTCGTTATTTGAGAAGTGTGAAGCAACACAGAAGAAACCCAAGTTTCCCTGAGACTCCTCACACCTCTCAGCAGAGTTTATGGAGTTTCAGCCACATGGAATATGCAATGGGTAAATTAACCTATTGTAGGCCTCTGATGTTTCCCCTGGTCTCTGAATTGATCGTGGTACTTGATTTGAGAAGCTCTGAAATCCTGTGTCTTACTGAAGCACAACTAAATGAACCCAGCCAGTAGCCAGTGTCAGTAGCCTCACTGACACTACTAGTCACCCTGGGTATTGGGAATGTGGCAACAAATAAGAATCAAGGAACAATAGAAATTGAGAAAGCTCTCCAAGCCTGTGGACTTCCCAGGTGGCGCAGTGGTAAAGAATCTGCCTGCCAGTATAGAAGATGTGGGTTCACTCCCTGGGTTGGGAAGATCCCCTGGAGAAGGAAATGACAACCCGTTCCAGTATTCTTGCCTGGAGAATTCCATGGGCTATAGTCCAAGGGGTCACAAAGAGTCGAGCAGGACTGAGCACAGCACAGCAGCTTCAAAACTGTAGTATCACATGGTGTTATGGACTGAATTGTGTCCCCCTGAAAAATTCACACCATGAAGCTCAGTATGGTGGTATTTGGATAAGGAACATTTGGGAGGTAATTAGGGTTGATAGGGTCATGAGAGTGGAGGCCTCATGATGGGATCAGTGGCTTTATAAGAATGAGACACAAGACAGTGACTATCTGAAAGCCAGGAAGAGGGCTTTCACCAGGAATGGAGTCAGATGGTACCTGGATATTGAACTTTCCAGCCTCCAGAACTGTGGGAAATAAATGTCTGTTGTTTAAGTCACTTGGTCTATGGTTTTTATTATAGCAGATGGACCCAAGGCATTCTTTAGGATGAATACCTTCTAGGACCAGTATTTCTGACTCTCTTAAAAGCATAATGAAAGGGACATGAGCTTTTAAGAGACCATGTATTAGTGTATTTCTCACAATCATAAAGTAAGCCTGTTATAGGGATAATCTTTATTCCCAGTGAGAGGTTTTGGAGGTGACTGAGCATGAACCGTTTAGTTTTGTCAGCTGGTGTTTGGTGCTCAGGCTTCTTGTTGAGGTGGCTTCTCTTGTTGCAGAACGCGGGTTCTAGGGCACTTGGGCTCAGTAGTTGTGGTTCGCTGGCCCTAGAGTGCAGGCTCAGTAGTTGAGGCCCATAGGGTTAGTTGCTCTGTGGCATGTGGGATCTTTCCAGACCAGGGATTGAAACTCTGTCCCCTGCCTTGGCAGGCAGATTCTTAACCACTGGACCACCAGGGAAGTCCCTTCTGGGACTATTTAAGGCTCAGTGCGCTGGCTGTGTGCTTGTCATCCATGGACCTCAGTCGTCATTATTAGAGTTAGACAGGGGTGAGTAAACCCTGAGACAGACTACCAGATCTCTGTTAACCCTTTTTGGGTGACTGAAGGAAGGCGGCAGAGGAAATAGGTGCCACAGCTAAGCCTGGTGAAGCTCTGGGGGATGTTCTCCTGATTGTTATCTGCTAGCTGAATGGGCACAGGTAGCCTAGGATGAGAACCTATGTTCTAAGAAAGGAAAAAAAGAGAAAGAATTTCTTTCTACTGGCAGTAACAGTGGTATCTCAGGCTCTCATCAGAAGCAGGGAAATGGATGTGGGGCGGGGAGTCTCCAAAGGCAGGAGGAGGCTGGCAGCACGGCAGACAAGGCTGGGCTTGGGAGTCAGACCGCTGTGGCATTCCGATGCATTAACAGAAGCCACTCAGCCGGGGGGTGCCAGCACTTTCCTGGCAGGATGGTTCTGAGGGCTAATGACCAGTTGGAGAAGTTCCCACCTGGCCTGTCTTCATGGCAACCACGTGGGGCAGGCCTACAGCATCTCTCCTGAGGGCCGCCTACCTGCTACCCGTTCTTCAGTCTTTCTCTTAGCACAGTCTCCTCACAGAAGCTAGGGTATTTGATAACACCAATCAAGTCATGTTCCCCCTGCTGAAAACATTTTAATCTTGTGGCCGTATCAGTTCAGTTCAGTCACTCAGTCGTGTCTGACTCTTTGCAACCCCATGAATTGCAGCACGCCAGGCCTCCCTGTCCATCACCAGTTCCCGGAGTTCACTCAAACTCACATCCATCGAGTCGGTGATGCCATCCAGCCATCTCATCCTCTGTCGTCCCCTTCTCCTCCTGCCCCCAATCCCTCCCAGCATCAAAGTCTTTTCCAATGAGTCTACTCTTCACATGAGGTGGCCAAAGTACTGGAGTTTCAGCTTCAGCATCATTCCTTCTAAAGAAATCCCAGGGCTGATCTCCTTCAGAATGGACTGGTTGGATCTCCTTGCAGTCCAAGGGACTCTCAAGAGTCTTCTCCAATACCACAGTTCAAAGGCATCAATTCTTCGGTGCCCAGTTTTCTTCACAGTCCAACTCTCACATCCATACATGACTACTGGAAAAACCATAGCCTTGACTAGACAGACCTTTGTTGGCAAAGTAATGTCTCTGCTTTTGAATATGCTATCTAGGTTGATCATAACTTTTCTTCCAAGGAGTAAGTGTCTTTTAATTTCATGGCTACAATCACCATCTGCAGTGATTTTGGAGCCCAAAAACATAAAGTCTGACACTGTTTCCACTGTTCCCCCATCTATTTCCCATGAAGTGATGGGACCAGATGCCATGATCTTTGTTTTCTGAATGTTGAGCTTTAAGCCAACTTTTTCACTC
>SJYQ01000155.1:295906-309253 GCA_006410935.1 Redunca redunca | reverse complement strand
TTGGAACCAGTCTGTTGTTCCATGTCCAGTTCTAACTGTTGCTTCCTGACCTGCATATAGGTTTCTCAAGAGGCAGGTCAGGTGGTCTGGTATTCCCATCTCTTTCAGAATTTTCCACAGTTTATTGTGATCCACATAGTCAAAGGCTTTGGCATAGTCAATAAAGCAGAAATAGATGTTTTTCTGGAACTCTCTTGCTTTTTCCATGATCTAGCAGATGTTGGCAATTTGATATGTGGCCGTATAATCAAACCCAAATTCACAACCATGGCTTAGAATCTTCTGCTGGATCCAGGGCATGCTTGGATATGGGTCCAATTTTATTCTCTTGCATGCGGTCATCCAGTTTATTGAAGAGACTATCCTTTCCCCATTATGCACTCTTGTCAGTCTGTCAAAGATTAGTTGACCTTATATGCATGGTTTTTACTCTGTTACACTGATCTAAGTGCCTGTTTTTATACTTGTACAATACTGTTTTGATAGCTTTGCAATGTGATTTGAAATCAGGAACTGTGATACCTCTAGGTTTGTTCTTCTTTTTCAAGATTGCTTGAGCTATTTGGGTCTTTTGTGGTTCCATGTGAATTTTAGGATTTTGGTTCTATTTCCATGAAAAATGCCTTTGGAATTTTGATAAGGATTGCATTGAATCTGTAGGTCACTTTGGGTAGTGGACATTTTAACAATACTTTTTCCAATCCATGAACACAGGATATCTTTCCATAGTTGTGTCTTCAATTTCTTTTATTAATGTTTAATAGTTTTTGGTGCACAGATCTTTCATTATGTGGTTAAATTTCTAAGTACTTTATTCTTTTTAATACTGTTTTAAAGACAGCTTTCTTAGTTTATCTCTCAGATAATTTGTTATTAGTGTATAGAAACAAAACTGATTTTTGTAGGTTGATTCTGAAGCCTGCAACTTTACTGAATTTGTTTATTAGACCTAGTAGTTTTTTGTTGGAGTCTTTAGGATTCTCTCTATATATGATCATGTCACCTGCAAACAGAAATAACTTCTTCCTTTCATCAGGTCCCAGTTCTTATCCTAAGAAAGCACTGAGGCAAAACAGGTTAATTTAAAATTGGAGGAGGCTAAATATAATTCTTACTTGGTCAAATCCTTCTTACCTACTCCTAGGAACACCTGTTTTCTGCCTGTGTGTCAGGGTTGGGCACTGGTGTCTCTCTCATTTTTTTTTCACTTTTCCCACCCTGTTCCCCACCTGAAAGGTATGTCTTTCTGTCACTCTGTTATCTTCGTAACTCATCATCATGTACCAGTCATGATACTTACACACCATGGTTGAAGGTATGATTTTACTCAAAATAATATAACATTGATCTTGAACTCTTATCCCACTTGTAGCTGAAACTTAATCCTGAATAGTGCAGGGCTAGTCACTTCTAGGATATTCTCAAATAAATTTAGGATCTCTCCATTTCTGCCTAAAATAGCACCTAAATTCTATGTGTGTGGATGGTGAGGTAGCTTATGTAGGCCACTGTATGAGTGAAAATGGGGCATTGTGTCCTTAGCTGGCTTCCACTGTTTATGTAAACCACATTTTTTTCCTAATCATAGTTTATCCTCAGGCGTCTGCTAAAGGAGCTAGATCTCTCAAATGGCTTCCAGTCAATACTAGCGGCTCTGCTCCCTTATTTGGATATGAGACTCTTGTGGGTCTCTCTTTTCAGCAATATGAAAGCATCGCATGGAGGAAAATGGCACTGGGTGAGGGCATGTGTAGAGTGTCCATTTGGCCACCCAGTCCAACGCCTTTGTCATGCATTCGTTGATCCATGTTGCTTCCTTTGCCATTGGTGGTGTCATAAAGACCCTGAGTGCTTACTCAAGTCCTGCTCATGTTTCCTCCAGGTACACAGGGTTGCAGTTAGGCAGGGTTATGTACTTAGTTCGGGCCATGGGCTATGAATGGAAGTGGCAAGTTACTTCTGGGTCAAAGCATTTAATTGCCAAGTGAAAGTCACTCTAGTACTCTCTTCTCCTGTTGCAGAGACTGAGAAGGTCATGTATTTCCATAGGACAGCTCCGGGAATAGTGAGACCTCTCTTAGTCTGAGTCCCCTTTCTATGGTGTGCTATAAAGCCCTTCATTGACCTGCCTTCCTCATGTGACATGAGCAACAAATGAATGTATGTGGCATTGTGACTGAGGGTTATTAGTTATTGCAGTGTTACCTACCTTCTCCTGACTAACACCAATGGCATGGAGATTTCTGGAAGGCTTCAGATAGAAAAGGCCATCCTGTCCACTCTAGCTGCTTGAGGAGTTCTTAAAGAACTATGCTGCCTCCATCGGCTTCAACTAGGGTATAGTTGGAAAGGCAAGATTCTCTTTTCCAGTCTATTTAGAATAGCACATGTGTGTTAGTCGCTCAGCCATGTCCAACTCTTTGCAATCCCATGGACTGTAACCCACCAGGCTCCTCTGTCCATGGGATTCTCCAGGCAAGAATACTAGAGCAGTTTGCCATTCTTTTCTCCAGGGAATCTTCCTGACTCAAGGATTGAACCTGGGAAGAATCAATGCTTTCAAACTGTGGTGTTGGAGGAGACTCTTGAGAGTCCCTTGGACAGCAAGGAGATCAAACAAGTCAATTATAAAGGAAATCAGCCCCGAATATTCATTGGAAGGACTGATGCTGACGCTGAAGCTCCAATACTTTGGCCACCTGATGCAAAAAGCCGACTCATTAGAAAAAAACCCTAAAAAAAAAACCTTTCCCTGATTCTGGGAAAGATTTAAGGCAGGAAGAGAAGGGGATGACAGAGGATGAGATGGTTGGATGGCACCACCAACTCAATGGACATGAGTTTGAGCAAACTCCAGGAGATGGTGAAGGACAGGGAAGCCTGGTGTGCTGCAGTCCATGGGGTCGCAGAGTTGGACATGACTGAGTGACTGAACAACAATGAGATACAGAAACAAATCAAATGTTCATTGACAGATAAACTGATAAAGACTATGTGGTATATACATAAAATGTCTTCTCGGTCCATCTTTATTGTTGCAAATGATGATATTTCTTTCTTTTTAAAGGCAGAATGCTGTAACCAACAAAAAATGTGGATGGAGGTGGGCAGAGGGCTAAACTCTTTTTTAGTGCACTCTGGAGAAGGCAATGGCACCCCACTCCAGTACTCTTGCCTGGAGAATCCCAGGGAGGGGGGAGCCTGGTGGGGTGCCATCTATGGGGTCGCACAGAGTCAGACACGACTGAAGCAACTTAGCAGCAGCAGCAGCAGCAGGGTTATATTAAGGACAGCTGGGGGGAAAATCACACCTATGTTGCTTTCTTGGAATTGTGAGGGAAAAAACCTAATATCTAAAAGAAGAAAAATGGAGCATTGTATGAGAATTAATAGACATCTTCAACTTGGAACACTTCTCAGCATTTATTATAAGCAACTAAAAGCCAAGAATCTATGCTCTTAAAAATGTAACATTAGCACATCCAAATATCATTTAAAATCTTCTGGAAGAAGAGCCTTTCTAATATATGAACACTTATAAACCCCCAACAGGAGAGAACATAAACCCTGTGTTTTGAGGTTATAGATATTCTGAATAGAACTAGGTTCATTCCAGACAAATAACCATGAGGGGGCTGCCACAGAAGTGTTTCATATTCATTGAGCTAATTACCCCCACCTCAGGGAAAATACTTTACAACAGCAGTGGGGCAGTGAGGCAAAATCATGGAAGTCAAAATGCCTTCAAGTATAACCAAAGGCCTGGAGACCCCAGAGAAGAAAGCCATATGCTAAGGAACTATACAGCTTGGCAACGTTTAGGAAATATTCTACGAGTGGGAACTTTCTGGCCCTTTCAACTGCCCTAACAAGGGCATCCTGCATGTTATCTGCTGCCATTGTCACAGCTGCAAGACTGAAGATAGAAAAATGCATTAGATTCTAAAGAGATTATAGATTTTATCCACAAAACTAGAGTTGTCAGGGATGGGACATGGGCAGAAATGGGGACATGGGCAGAAATGGTTACATAGAGAAAAATGTGAGTAACTATAGTCCAGTTCGCTTGTCACTGACTCTCCCTCTCAGAGTTTCTTGTTGGTGAGCTGTAGAGCCCATTGGATATTAACATTAATCATCTCCTGGAGGAGGGCATGGCAGCCCACTCCAGTATCCTTGCCTGGAGAATTCCATGGACAGAGAAGCCTGGTGGGCTACAGTCCACCGGGTTGCAAAGAGCAACTGAGTAACTAACAACAAACTCCTCCTCCAACAGATTATATATTAAAATAATTTGTTTTAGAATTCTTAGAGACATTTTGTGGGTTTCATGGTTCTCAGATACCATCTACTGCATTCTTAGCTTTCTGCCACTAAATAAAGCATATTAAGCTTAAATGAAAAAATCTTCCTTGTACATTTCCAACACAGTGTTACAACTAAGCACAGCTTTGCAAGATACAGTAGATTCAGAGGACCATCCAAATTCAGAGGAATGTCAATATCTCCACCTATATAAGTCATCAGTGTTTACATTAAGAAAGAAAAATTACTGAGAATCAACTTGTTAAATATGTTTATAGATACAGCACAAAATGGATAAGCAAATGAAACTCTGCTCTCCTTATCAAAGGCAAGAATGGCTACACTTAGGGTGTTTTTCTGTCACTGTAAGACCTCGGTGAATAACATTTTCAAAGGTTTTGTTTACCACTGTTGACTACAGGAGATGTTGAAAAGTGCAATCATCAAAACAAGCTAAATGGCACAATATCATCTCCATCATCTGTAGTAATTTGGATTTCAATTTCACTAAAGGTTACTTCCTTCTCCCCAACCCCACCCTCACTGAAACAGTCCTGGTACCATCACCTCCAGAGCTCTTTCTTTGCTCTTTGATGCAATGAGATAAGTTGTTTCCAGAATATTTTACATGACTAAGAAGAAAGGGATTGAATAAAATATTATATTGATCATTTACAAATGTCACTTGGGAAAACGTGCATTTAAATCCGCATTTCTGGTAAAGGCCCCCAAATCCTTCCAATCTCCCACTGAACTCACTCAGTGTTCCACCTATGAATACATTCAGAGGAATAATGCATTTTGAAAGTCACTCACTTGCTAAAAGTAGTCAAAACATAATTCAACAAGACAAGGCCAGCTCTAAGTCTCATTTGGGTCCTCAAGGCAGAGGTAGGATCAGTCATAACTGCTTAACCTAAAGCTGCTAAGGTGAAGACCTAAGGGGAAAAGACATCTAGTCTTTAGCCATAGAAGTAACATCATTCTACTGAAAAAAGGGACTTTATAGGCACACACTCATATACATTCTAGAAGACAGTGTGACAAGATGAACAGAATCTGGACAGGGCTTCAGAGCAGAGATTTGTACACAAGCTCTTTATCATGGTCAAATCACTCTCAACCTTGGCCAAACCATTTAACTGTGTTGAAATGCAAGTCCTTCATCTGGATAACGAAGATAATAATATCCACCTCCTACAGTTTTGCGAGGGTAAGTAAGCTATTATGTGTCCATGAACCTGGCACATAGTAGGTTCACATCCTACCACAATGGTCGTCACTCCTTCATCCTCCAAACTCTCCAGTTATTACAGGCTGGCAAGGAATAATAAAAGAACTCCAGTACTAGTTATTAAACTATATCCAGTTTTTCATCTCTATGTCTGCTGCCTAGGAAAAAAAATCACATATATTCCTGAAACCCCAGTATTTTTGGCTTCTTGTGGAAAGAGTGGAGTAGTAAAGTCTAGATCTAAACTGTCTTACTATTAACCTATCAGACACATAGAGCCCCAAAGAATATACAAAACAGTGTGTTTCCTCAGATTTCACTTTTTACTGGAGTGGGACCTTAGTTCTTAACCCTTAAGACACTTGCCCACATAACCACCAGCTTAGAGACAGGAGAGAAACCTCCTCTCCTATTCCAGTTTTAACTTCTCCAAGGCTCCCTGGACACTGAAAAGAGTTCTCTTTACTTTAGAATATTCTCTTTTAATTGTGCAGGTAATCCTTCCTCCACCCCACCAAAGGCCATCTAGATGGTTCTTGGGTAGGCCATTTTGGGAGGGAGAAGAGACAAGGGATAGAGGGAAAGAGAGCCATTCATAGCTTCCCAGTACTTTCAATGCTCAGAAATCCTGTGGGCATCTTCAATGTGTTCTTATGTGTTTTTCCACCAATGAGAATGGGAGAAAGAGAAAACAGACCCATCCGACTATGCCCCCCTCCACAGAAACCTCAGTCCTCACAGAGGTCAGTATCCCCTCCTGTCCCCACTTCTAGGTGAAAAGGTCCTGAAGTTTCTCCACACATACTTTGCCTACACCATTTGGTCCCAGAACCAAGAGCTTACACAACGCTCTACCACTCTTTTTGCCACACCCACACATATCCTAGGTCACTCTGTTTCCAGTGTAACATTTGCAGTCCCCATCTGGACACTGCTGGCTCCAGATTAAGTTCTTTACAAGGGGTGTACTTCTTCCCTGTTTAGGAATGGTAGAAATCTCCCCATACATCTGAGAGGAGGGATTCTGAGCTCATGCCCTCAATTTAAATGTCACCCTCCCACCGTACATCTCTCCATAGTCCTACGGAGGCCAGAGGGGACTTGTCCTGGCTTAGTAGTAGAAACCACTAACTTCTTAAGAGAGGCAAGTCAGCCTCTTGGGAAGCAACAGACACTCTCTCTGCCAGCTCCCAGGAGAATAGGAGAGCAACCTGAGCCCTGGTTTGGTGCAACTTTGAAGCACACTCTATAAACATGGTGGTATCCGAGCTGGCCTTTTGTCAGACTGAATATTGAGTTCAAATACTGTTTAGTACCCATCTATTAAGTATCCTGGGTTGTCAGTGCCACTATGGGTGACAACGGACCACTCTTAGACTTTTTAATCCCAAACAACTGAAATACTTTGGGTGGTAAACAGCTCTCCAAATATTTTCCTTGATTAGAAGGAATTCAAGGGAGAAATCTTTAAATTGCTAAGATTTTCCTCTGAACCTGTATGGTATGTGCCTGGGGGTGGGGGGAGGGGGGGATGAGTAAACAATCCATTGCCACCAATGTATCACAAAGGATTCAGATGCCTAGCCCTCAAAAAAAAAAAAAAAAGTCAATGTGAATTAATTCTAAGGTTTTGGTGATTAAATAATTTCTAGATGGGCTGCCTTTAGGGGAAAGTATTTTCTTGAATGTAGCAAACCCAGTGGTCTCATTTTGTCACCCCATTCCCACTATCAGAGGCAGAAGCTCTGGCCTAAGAACCCTCGGTGTTTCTCTCCTCCCCAAGTCATCACACATCACCCTGAGCCCTAGAAGGTCATCACATATCACCCACCTCTGGGGGGCTCAGTGACTTTACATGACACACCATTGCTGAAGCAAAGCCTTCCTGGTCCTGGAAAAGCTACTGCAGGGCTCACTTCCCCCATTCCTCCACTGCCCATAGCACTGAGGCTTCTCACTGAGGATTTTGCCCACCCCATTCCCACAGAGGCAGTGGTGAGGAGCCTGACCTGACAAAAATTCACCGCAGTGCAAGGGCATCTCTCCAGGGCGTACCTTGTCTTCTCAATCGGGAGTCTCCAATACAACCACTCCTCCAACATAAGAATGAGAACAGTGGCTCCTTTCGCAGCGTCTAAAGCATTCAGAATCTGCAGCATGGTACTTTGATCCATTTCTGCCCGTTTGTTTAGTATTATACTTTCCTTAAGGAGTCTTCCTCCTTCCATTATCCTCAGTTCAGTTCAGTTCAGTCGCTCAGTCATGTCTGACTCTTTGCAACTCCATGAATTGCAGCACGCCAGGCCTCCCTGTCCATCACCAGCTCCCGGAGTTCACTCAGATTCATATCCATTGAGTCAGTGATGCCATCCAGGCATCTCATCCTTGGTCGTCCCCTTCTCCTCCTACCCCCAATCCCTCTCAGCATCAAAGTCTTTTCCAATGAGTCAACTCTTCGCATGAGGTGGCCAAAGTACTGGAGTTTCAGCTTTAGCATCATTCCCTCCAAACAAATCCCAGGGCTGATCTCCTTGCAGTCCAAGGGACTCTCAAGAGTCTTCTCCAACACCACTGTTCAAAAGCATCAATTCTTTGGTGCTCAGGCTTATTCACAGTCCAACTCTCACATCTATACATGACCACAGGAAAAACCATAGCCTTGACTAGACGGACCTTAGATGGCAAAGTAATGTCTCTGCTTTTGAATATGCTATCTAGGTTTGTCATAACTTTTCTTCCAAGGAGTAAGCGTCTTTTAATTTCATGGCTGCAATCACCATCTGCAGTGATTTTGGAGCCCCCCAAAATAAAGTCTGACACTGTTCCCACTGTTTCCCCATCTATTTCCCATGAAGTGATGGGACCGGATGTCATGATCTTCATTTTCTGAATGTTGAGCTTTAAACCAACTTTTTCACTGTCCTCTTTTACTTTCATCAAGAGGCTTTTGAGTTCCTCTTCACTTTCTGCCATAAGGGTGGTGTCATCTGCATATCTGAGGTGATTGATATTTCTCCCGGCAATCTTGTTTCCAGCTTGTGTTTCTTCCAGTCCAGCGTTTCTCATGATGTATTCTGCGTATAAGTTTAATAAGCAGGGTGACAATATACAGCCTTGACGTACTCCTTTTCCTATTTGGAACCAGTCTGTTGTTCCATGTCTAGTTCTAACTGACCTGCATATAGATTTCTCAAGAGGCAGGTTAGGTGGTCTGGTACTCCCATCTCTTTCAGAATTTTCCACAGTTTATTGTGATCCACACAGTCAAAGGCTTTGGCAGAGTCAATAAAGCAGAAATAGATGTTTTTCTGGAACTCTCTTGCTTTTTCCATGATCCAGCGGATGTTGGCAATTTGATCTCTGGTTCCTCTGCCTTTTCTAAAACCAGCTTGAACATCAGGAAGTTCATGGTTCACATATTGCTGAAGCCTGGCTTGGAGAATTTTGAGCATTACTAGTGTGTGAGATGAGTGCAATTGTGCGGTAGTTTGAGCATTCCTTGGCATTGCCTTTCTTTGGGATTGGAATGAAAACTGAACTTTTCCAGTCCTGTGGCCACTGCTGAGTTTTCCAAATTTGCCGGCATATTGAGTACAGCATTTTCACAGCATCATCTTTCAGGATTTGAAATAGCTCTAATGGAATTCCATCACCTCCACTAGCTTTGTTCGTAGTGATGCTTTTAAGGCCCACTTGACTTCACATTCCAGTATGTCTGGCTCTAGATGGGAAGAGGAAGGGAAAGGAGAAGGCTTCCACTCACACACACACACACATCTTGTGCACCATCTTGTATGCTAACCACCTGTATTAGTTTGTTAGGACTACTGTGACACAAACCGGGTGACTTAAGCAACAGAAATGTATTATCTTGTAGTATTCTGGAGGTTACAAAACCCAAAATCAAGGCGTCAGCAGGGCTGGTCCCTTCTGAGGACTGTGAGCCAAGGAGCTGTTCCAGGCGCCTCCCCTTGGCCTGCAGATGGCCATCTCCTCCCTGTGTCTGTTCACATTGCTTGTCCTCTATGTGTGTCTGTCTCTGGGCCCAAATGTCCCCCTTTTGTGAGGACACCAGTCATATTGGATTAGGACTCACCCTAATGACCTTATTTTAATTTGATGACCTCTGTGACAGCCCTGGATATCTTTCTGGGGAGGAGAAATCACACGATCCAACCCACAACACTGCCCACTCATTGCCTCTGTTCAAGAATCCCTGGAATAAAGCATCTCCCTGGTACAAGACAGCCTCCAGTGGTAATTGGAAAAGAACTCTGCCAAATTCTTGTTTTGTTGCTAAATGAACAGCAAGGAAATTGTATTCCCACCTGCTGATTCATAGATCTCTCCAATTATATAAAAACTATGAACATTTTTTATTCCAAGTTTCTATCTTTAATACAGATATGTCTTTGGGGCATCTTAAAACTCAACTTTTAAATGGGCTGTTCTTCAAATGCTTTTGGTGTTTTTCAGTTAGTTTTGCTCATAATATTGTTTGTAATTATAAAAATATTTTTTGAAATTTATTAACTTTAATTAACAGTATGTGCTGAACAAGTCAGCAGGGTCAATAAAACTGTACAGAAAATGAATTGTCCACTTGCCAATTTTCTGTTTTGTGTTACCTGAGCAGTTACTTGCTTCCATACTCAAGTAAGACCAAGAAATTATCATTCAACTATTTACCCATTTTAGCTGGGCTCAATGAAATATGAAAATTTTCACCTACTTAACAAAACAAAAAATTCCTTCCACTGTCCTTTGAACAAATAGTACTATAAGACAAATTAAGTCAGACAGGAAATAGGCTTTTAGAAAGCATATTAGTTTTACACAGAGTTGAAATTTCAGAATCACACCTGCCCCCCAAGCCCAGGATCTATTTTAGAAACTAAAGTCATTTTTTGCCTTCAGCTTTCAAGTTGGCCACATCACTTGCAGGATCTTTGTTCCCTGACCAGGGATTGAACCTGGGCTTCAGCAGTAAAAGCACCAAGTCTTAACCATGGGACTTCCAGGGAATTTCCATCAGCTTTTCAAGTTTTGATAAAACCTAAATCTTATTTTTCCCCTAAAACCCCCTATCTTAGAAAGAAAATATCTATTCATAAAGGTCTAAATACTTTTCTTTTCCCATATAAACTCCTAAAGAATTCTGAAGATTCCATCAAATAAAAGCTCAATGAGAAGAATCAGTCATGGGCAGCAACATGAGCTTAATTTTCTCCTTTAATATTTAGGTGAAGACCCTGAAGAATTTAATGACTCAAAGTTTCTGGAAGGGTTAGGTCATCTGAACTTCAGGTACTTGAATGATGCCAATTGTATGGGGAAATATGGGGGTGGGAAGGAAAAATGGAAATATCCAAGACTCATACTCAATAACTGAGCCAGCTTATCAATTCTAATATCACTCTGGAGTACACATAGTTAATATCCTTCTAACTTTTATTGGACTTAGTATCTATTCTCAAAAGTGTGTCCTCGGTGATCTCCCAGCCTATTAATCTACTTGCAAGACTATTCAGTCTGAACATCTGAGGTAGTTAAACAAAGGAGGCTGATTCTTCTAAACTCAAAGGAGGCACAAGTGTGCCTGGCATGTCAAATACAAGTCTGAGAAACTGAGAGTCCTGTTCACCTTGTTCCTCAAGAGCAACCCCCATTTCTCTCCTTGCTTCTCTACCTCCAGGTTCCCCAACCCTACCCAGCATCTCCTGTTTTGCCTGGGTTAACCCAGTGGACACAATTATTAGCATCTCCATGGTTTAGAATTTGTGAACTAATTTGCAGTCAGTTTATTCTGGAAAATTATGGATAATACATTAGTATTTAGAAGTTTTATAAGCAATTCCATCACCTAGATTTGTGACTTGATAGGTAGACCCAGTTTCAGATGGAATGGCCAGCAGCAGAAGACATCTCTTTTTAGATCGTGGCTCAAATGATTCTCAGTTCCCAGTTCAGTTTCTGATTTAGTGGGAAGTGAAATCAGATCTTGGAATATTTTCTAAATGAGCAGGTTAGTTTGGGTTCTGTCCTCTTCTGGTGTTTTTCCTCAAATCATTATTGGAAATTGGGGTTTGTTTCTCACTGGTCCACATACTCGTCAGACTTTTCCAGAGGAACAGAACCAGTAGGAGATACATATAGAAGAAGAAATTTTATAAGGTATTGGCTCACGTTATTAACGAGACTGAGAATTCTCATGATCTGACTTCTGCAAGTTAGGGACCCAAGAAAACTGGTGGTGGAGTTTAAAGCCTTGAGAGCTGCAGATTCTATGCTGAGTCTGAAGGCTTGGAAAGTAGGAATGCCTAGGGTGATTGGTGCCCCAGTGCAAGAAAAGTGAAGCAGAGAGAAAATTCAACCTTTTTCTACCTCTCTCTTCTACTCAGGCCCTCAACCAATTGGATGACACACATCCACACTGGGGACGGACATCTGCTTTACTCAGTCCAAGTCAAATGTGAATCTATTTCAGAAACACCCTCATTGACACACCCAGAAATTATGTTTAACCAGGTATCTGTTATCTAGTCAAGTTGGCACATAAAACTAGCCATTAAAAGCCACATCCCCTGGAACTGCCATATGAAAAGCAGCTTACTTCCCCATTGACTAGGTTCCTTCTAAGTCACAGCAATGAGGGTTTATTTCTCATTGACCCATCAGCTTATATAATTCTTAGTAAACTAACAATTAGCAATACTGGACACCCACATATGCTTGCTGTCAGAAGTGACTGCTTCATACAGATTCAATCTGCTATCTCTAAATGATGCATTTCACACATAAGCTAACTTTAAGCTTTCTCTCATTCCTTGTAAAGCGAGATAATAAAACAGAACAGAGAATCCTCAATATATCCAGGTTAACTGGCCCCATCACTTCTTGGGAAATAGATAGGGAAACAGTGTCAAACTTTACTTTTTTGGAGTCCAAAATCAGTGCAGATGATGATTGCAGCCATGAAATTAAAAGACACTTACTCCTTGGAAGGAAAGTTATGACCAACCTAGATAGCATATTCAAAAGCAGAGACATTACTTTGTCAACAAAGGTCCGTCTAGTCAAGGCTATGATTTTTCCAGTGGTCATGTATGGATGTGAGAATTAGACTGTGAAGAGAGCTGAGCACCGAAGAATTGATGCTTTTGAACTGTGGTGTTGGAGAAGACTCTTGAGAGTCCTTTGGACTGCAAGGAGATCCATCCAGTCCATCCTAAAGGAGATCAGTCCTTGGTGTTCATTGAAAGGACTGATGCTGAAGCTGAAACTCCAGTACTTTGGCCACCTCATGTGAAGAGTTGACTCACTGGAAAAGACCCTGATGCTGGGAGGGATTGTGGGCAGGAGGAGAAGGGGACGACAGAGGGTGAGATGGCTGGATGGCATCACTGATTCGATTGATATGAGTTTGGGTAAACTCCGGGAGTTGCTGATGGACAGGGAGGCTTGGCGTGCTGCGATTCATGGGGTCACAAAGAGTCGGACATGACTGAGTGACTGAACTGAACTGAACTTGACCTAGAACTTCATTCTTAATGAAGGCATGAGGGAAACACCAACACAAGAGAAACAGAATGGAACAGACAAAATGAGGAATCATATTCTTTCAAGTTGCAAAAAAAAGGTCTCATTGCCCTTCCACAATTTTATATAACTTAATATCACACTATAATGCACATAACATTGGAGATACATTCCATTAGCTTTTAGCTAGACAACATATTTAAAAAATAAAAAAAATTATACATCTTTTCTCCTCCTTTTTTTTCCTTCTTGGTAAACACTTAGTGATA
>SJYQ01000155.1:259970-289923 GCA_006410935.1 Redunca redunca | reverse complement strand
GAAGCAACAGTTAGAACTGGACATGGAACAACAGACTGGTTCCAAATAGGAAAAGGAGTACGTCGAGGCTGTATATTGTCACCCTGCTTATTTAACTTCTATGCAGAGTACATCACGAGAAATGCTGGGCTGGAGAAAGCACAAGCTGGAATCAAGATTGCCAGGAGAAATATCAATCACCTCAGATATGTAGATGACACCACCCTTATGGCAGAAAGTGAAGAAGAACTAAAAAGCCTCTTGAGGAAAGTGAAAGAGGAGAGTGAAAAAGTTGGCTTAAAGCTCAACATTCAGAAAACTAAGATCATGGCATCCGGTCCCATCACTTCATGGGAAATAGATGGAGAAACAGTGGAAACAGTGGCTGACTTTATTTTTTTGGGCTCCAAAATCACTGCAGATGGTGATTGCAGCCATGAAATTAAAAGATGCTTACTCCTTGGAAGGAAAGTTATGACCAAACTAGACAGCATATTCAAAAGCATTACTTTGTCAGCAAAGGTCCGTCTAGTCAAGGCTTTGGTTTTTCTAGTAGTCATGTATGGGTGTGAGAGTTGGACTATAAAGAAAGCTGAGCACCAAAAAACTGATGTTTTTGACCTGTAGTGCTAGAGAAGACTCTTGAGAGTCCCTGGGACAGCAAGGAAATCAAACCAGTCAACCCTAAAAGAAATAAGTCCTGAATATTCATTGGAAGGACTGATGCTGAAGCTGAAGTTCTAATACTTTGGCCACCTGATACAACGAGCCAATTCACTGGAAAAGACCCTGATGCTGGGAGAGATTGAGGGCAGGAGGAGAAGCAGGCAAAGAGGATGAGATGGTTGGGTGGCAACACTGACTCAGTGAACATGAGCTTGAGCAAGCTCCAGGAGATAGTGAAGGACAGGGAAGTCTGGCATGCTGACGTCCATGGGGTCACAAAGAGTTGGACACAACTAAGCAATTGAACAACAGCAACATAATGTCCCAGAGGCTTTCAACCAACCATGTAAAGAGAAATGATTGGAAAATATCCTAGCTTCCTCATCGTTCAGTTGAAATAACTCTGAAGTGTGTTCTAAATGGTCTCGCTGTGAGAGTAAACCTCAGTTGCCAAGCATGGAAACTGCTTTGATAACACATCTTTTATTGACTTCTTCCCCTTCCTTGCCTTTCTTTCCCACTCCTGAGTAAATCTCCTTGGGGGCAGCTCCCAAATGAATTGCTTGCTTTTGAACTCTTCTCTCAGACTCTTTGGGAACCCAAACAGACACTATCTCTCCCCATGTGCACCCAATCATCAGTATGGCCAACATCGCTCAGTCGTGTCCGACTCTTTGCGACCCCGTGGACTATAGCCTATCAGGCTCCTCTGTCCATGAGATTTTCCAGGCAATAGTACTGGAGTGGACTGCCATTTGGATCATCAGTAAAGTTGCATTATTTTCTCTGTCTTTTATACTTAAACCTGAATAGAATCACAATAAGTACCTTCAAGAAGGCAGAGACTGTTCAAAAGGTCTACTCTTTAGTCCCTTCTTTATAGATTCCTACAGGCCTTCTGACAACTGTCTTTTTTGAGCTAATATCTTAGTTCTTTCCCCTGGTTTTATGAGTTAAGCCATGTCCTTTCAATAGATTCATGTTGGGATGAGCAGCTAGAATTGCATTCTGTGACCTTGCATTCAAAGAAATCAATGAACATGTATGATATACTAGACTTCTTTTGGCTATAAAGATTTCATAGTAAAAATGAATGATTTATAAAAAAATATAAGACCACTAAATGCTGTATGTTATTCATAAAGTCAGATCATAGAAATCACTTTAAAATGTCAATGTTTTCATGTTTCTTCACATTTTGGGCTTCCCTGGTGGCTCAGAGGGTAAAGCGTCTATCTGCAATGCTGGAGACCCGAGTTCGATCCCTGGGTCGGGAAGATCCCCTGGAGAAGGAAATGGCAACCCACCCCAGTATTCTTGCCTGGAAAATCCCATGGACTGAGGAGCCTGGTGGGCTACAGACCATTGGGTCACAAAGAGTCAGACATGACTGAGTGACTTCACTTTCACTTTCACTTCACATTTTACTTGAACTAGCATCTCTAGCTTATGAGAAAGTCTTTCTAATATTTCAACACAATTTTCAAAATAGTTGTTCATCTGGAAGAGAAAAATAACTTTGTAGGGAGAGGTCATTGTGGTTGTTGCTGTTTCGTTTTTACCTGGGTGGCTATTAGGACTTCCCGGTGGTGCTAGGGCTAAAGAACCTGCCTGCCAATGTAGGAGACTTAAGAGACTCTGGTTGAAGCCCTAGACTGAGAAGGTCCCCTGGAGGAGGGCATGGCAACCCACTCCATTGTTCTTGCCTAAGAATCCCATGGACAAAGGATGGGCTACAGTCCTTAGGTTCACACAGAGTCGGACATCACCGAGCAACTTAGCACGCACGGGTGACTATTCAGTTCCCATTATAAGGAGTAGAACTTTTTAAGACATTTTTAAGAATAAAAAGTTCTTAAGAGGTTTCTATGTAAAGAAATCTATAATGCTAAAGTCATAAGAGAAACCTTGCTTAATTACATTAATCTTACATACCTGAACATGAGAACTCACAGAGAAAAAGTATGTCTGAAAATATCATCCAGACCAAAGCAGAGAACATTCTACAAAATAACTGGCCAGTACTCTTCAAAAGTGTCAAGGCCATGAAAGACAGACAAAGGCTAAGGAACTTCACAGATAGGGGGAGAACAAGAAGACATGGCAACTGAATGCAATGTGAGATCGCTAGTTGGAATCTGGTCCCCAAAAAAGATTATTTGTGGGATAGCTAACAAAACTTGAGTAAGACTATAGATTAGCTAATAGTATACGATATCAGTATTAACTTCCTGTTTCTGATCATTATACTATGGTTATGTAAGACTTTAACATGTTGGGAAGCTGGGTGAAGTATATGCAGGAATTCTTCGTGCTAGTTTTACAACAATTTTATAAGTCTTATCTAACCTCAAAATGAAAAATTCCAAAATAAGAAATAAGTTCAAAGCATAATTTAAAGTGAATTATACAAACATGCATTGAAATAGCAACTGGAGATAGAGAATATACTGAGGGAATAATTGGAAAAAAAAAATCAGGATATTGATTAGGCTCTCTGAAATCATACTGTGTTAAAAACTCTTTGGTATCACTGTGAAAAGCAAAATGGAAATGAAACGATGTAAAAAAAAAAATCATGAACTAGTATGAGGAACAAGGCAAAATGACCATTTATTCAACACATGAATGGAAAGGAATTCAGAGTAGAGAAGTGATTGAAGAGGGCTTTGGAAGATTTAAGAAAAATGAGACTGGACACAAGTGAAGAATTTTGACATCTGAGTGATTTCCCTCCTTGACTATTTCTGTTTAGAAATTGTATATATTTATAGGTGAATATATTCTATTTCTTCTACTAAGCATGCATGTGTCCATAAATTATAAAGAGAAATTTCTCACTGTCTCTGTCAGTAGGAAAGGATGATATATACAATTGTGTATAAGTTAGAAAATTCTGCCCACACCCCCAAAAAAAATGGATTGTACTTCAGGGAGAAAGAAACTGATCAGCTCAGTGGTTACATAATAACTAAGTGGAAAGATCAAACAGTATGCCATAAGGTAACAATCAGCATGATGATAATTATGTAACAGCAGCAAAAATTTGACCATTTATCAAACACCAACCACTATTAATCAAGGACTTTACATGTCAATTCACATAATCCTCACAACATATGAGATTAGTCTACTATTATTCCCATTTTACAGGAGAAGGCAATGGCACCCTACTCCAGTACTCTCGCCTGGAAAATCCCATGGACGGAGGAGCCTGGTAGCTTGTAGTCCATGGGGTCACTAAGAGTCAGACACGACTGAGTGACTTCACTTTCACTTTTCACTTTCATGCATTGGAGACGGAAATGGCAACCCACTCCAGTGTTCTTGCCTGGAGAATCCCAGGGACAGGGGAGCCTGGTGGGCTGCCGTCTATGGGGTCGCACAAAGTCGGACACGACTGAAGCGACTTAGCAGCAGCAGCATTCCCATTTTACAGATAATGGTAAAATGTACATGGGGCAAAAATGAAATTTGAATGCAAGCAGTTTGGCCCAGAGATAAAGTTTTTAATCACAAACTTTTAACCACTGCTGTGAATTTGCAAAAGACTTGACTGAACAGATTGGTTTTCCCTTCTCCTGTGAGATGAAACTTCAATTTACAATACAATTTTATGCCTTAATATGATCAGAGCTCAGGATTGGAATCTTCCTGTCACCAGGAGGTGATGCACTTAGGGCATGTGTGGCAGATGAAGAGATGAAATGGGAGAAAGGGTGACAAGAAGGCTCAGACCATAGGATGTAAAGCCCACAACCCTCATCCCAGCACTGAGGCTCCCTGTAGCTCCGTACCAGCCAGGGCTCTTGAAGGGACCAGGGTGAACTCCTCCTGCCATACAGACACTGCCTTGTTGATTAGAAAATGATCTATGGGGTAGGATTTTAACTGGTGATGTCAGGCCTTGTCACACATACCTCTAGGCTCTAAATTGGCAGCTGGGAGGAGAGCCAGCAAAGGACAGTGGAAAAATGTTTCTAAGTGTGAATTTAGATTTGAAAAACATCCTCAGTCAGTTCATATATTCTGTGTTCAGACAATATGGACACCAACAGGACTCACTGAGGTTAATTAAATATGAAAAATGACACAATGAAACATTTGAGAAATATTTTTTTCTGGAAACAGAATTTGCAAATGAATTTAAAATAGGGTCAACTCAAAAGCCTGCAGAAGACTTGGAGGTAGTGGATTATAATCGAGTAAAACAGAGCTGTTTCTTTTGAAGAGGCTTTATTTTCTTATTAAACACATAGACTATTCATCACTTCCTCACAGAAATATGCTCTCTCCAACTTTGCTTTTAAAACACACAGCTCTTTGGGGCTATCTTTTGTTTTCCTGGCTTTGATGGAAAGACAGTCCCTCTCCTGTGGGACTTTCGGTAATGTAAGCATGATGATAAATGCAGACTGACAAATCCTGATAGTCAGGGAGACAAGAGGCAGTGGCTGGGAGACTGCGAAGATGCACAGCGCATGCGCACTGATGAGCTCCGGCTCCAGCGGCCGGTAGCTGGTTTTTACCAAGGAGACTGTGAGTCCTGTGATTTCAGACTTGCCGAAAGTTCGTGAAAGACCGAAAACCTACATTTTTATGTGAAGTATCTTGACCGTCCAGTATTTGCTTAAAATTTTCAAACTAAGTAGAGACCTCCTTCTTAAAACCCTTTCATCATCATCTCCATGACCTCCCAAGTTTCTTCCTCCTCTATCGGATGCTCCTCATCTCCTTTCCTGGGTCCTCCTCTTTTCCCCATCATCTAAAATAAGGGTATCCCCGATCCCCTTCTCCGCTCTATCTACTTTCTCTACCTGGGCAACCTCACCCATCCCATGGCTTTAAGTCACCTGTGCCAGATTTCCAAACCCATACCCTGAGCTCTGCCTGTCACTCCAGACACTATCACCTTGACATCTCCATCTAATAGGAATCTCAAATTAAAGTGGCCAAGAGGGAGCTCTCCCCTCACCCATGCATGCCTTCACCTTCCCATCTCAGGGGATGGAATACCATCCACCAAGATGTTCAAAAACAGGAAAAAAAAAAAAAGAAGAAGAAACATTTGCAACTCTGTGTATCTATGTGTGGTACAATTTTATGCTTCACACAATTGTTCATGCTGTTCCCTGTTTTTAGGAGACTCTTTCAGCCCCTTCCTTTCCCTTTATATCAGGAAAATTCCCATTTATCCTTCAAGAATCAGTTCAAGCATCATCACCCTCAAGCAGGCTGATCACATAATTTTCTGAACCCAGTGCAAAATGAAAAAGTGGGCTATTCAGTCACTCATCACACATTTGGCCACCCCAAGCCAAGGAACTGGAGCCTCTGCACAGGACATATTTAGAACCTCATCGAGGGTAAAAGAGAGGCCCCCATGAGCTGCCTAGATAAGAACACTACAGAACTTCCAACCCAGGCTGGGAACAAATGCCATCTTGCCCCAGACACAGTGGAGCTCAAGCCCAGCCTTGACTTTCCTTGCCCCCGTGCCTGGACTCTGCTGGGGATGGAGGGTGACAGCAGTGTACAGGCCTCTCCCTGCCAGGCTCAGTTCTCCCTAGCTCCACCAGCCGAAGGCGGGCTGCTGAGAACCCCTCCTGGGGAGACAGGGAGGCAGCAGGTGGGACTGCACTGAGCTGGGACTCCAAGCCCTGGGCATGTGCCCCATTGTCCTTCATACAAAACACACATATCAAAGATAAAGCTATAGGATTAAGAATTTCAAAAGGGGACCAAACCCCAAGCATGAGCACTTCTGAGTGTTAGAACCTGAGATACTGGTTGTGTGTCTTTCAAATTGGTCCTGCCTCCAAGAAATTTTCTCTGACCTGTCCCCGCAAACCAAACTAGCTGCCCCTTTTCTGTGCACCTTGCTTACCCCCATTTTTGCATGTATCAGTCCATTTAGCCCACTGTGTTCCTTTATCTACTTTTTTGTCTGTTTCACAGAATATTTTTAAACCTCATAAGGTCAAGGAATTTGGCTAAATCCTTTTTTCTTTTTAATTTCTAGGTCTCAGTATTGAAATTGCTTATCAGTAGACGTTTGATGAGGAGGACATGGCAACCCACTCTAGTATTCTTGCCTGGAGAATACCATGGACAGAGTAGCCTGGAGGGCTGCAGTCCACAGGGTCACAAAGAGTCAGACATGACTGAATCAACTTAGCACACCATCACGTAGACCTTTGATAGGTGTTCAAATGACCAGACACCTATACCAACTGGCTGAGCAAAAGCCAGTTTATACATGAACTCTGCTTGGCCCTGCCAACACCCCACCATGGCTCTCTCCCGTGCATCCCAGCCCCACAACCCCAGCCACAGATCACACCTGATTCACAGTTTTACATCCCAACTACTACGGCCACTGCCACCAACATGAACCAGGAAGTTTCCACACACAGCTCCTACTGACAAGTAGAGATGACTACATCTGAACACTTGCCAGAGGAGACCCACAGAGCTCTGGCTTCCTCCGGGAAGCTGGTAGAGGCTGGGTAACACAGCTAGAGAGGTGAGAAAGTTAACACCCTAAGGAGGCAGAATTCAACAAACAAAGGCAAGAATCAGAAAAGAGTCAGCAGATAGCAGTCTTTCCTTCCCCTCCTGGACTGTTCTGAAGGGCAGTCATTTTATTTGGCCTCTTTGGACTTGTCTCCCAAGGTCAGGCAACCAGCTGTGTTTGGTCTGACATCACAGCCAGCCTGCTATACTCCTCTTCATAATTTCTTTCCCTACTTCCTCACCTCTCTTTCCTTTTCTTCTCACTCTAACTTCCCTAGGATTGGGCCTCAATAAAACATTAGCACAAAAGCCATCCCCTCTGACAGTCTTCTCTAAGGACCCCAGCCTGAGACAACTGTACCAGAAGTAGGGTGGTAATAGCAGGTGGCATGCTGTGGCATGTGAATTACTAATGCTCTCACTTAGGGTTGACTGGGATGAGTGGAGGCTTAGGGTAAGATTGGGGATATCAAGTAGCTCTAACAACTGAATAAATTGGGGGTAACGATAATTTTAGTGCTTCTGTAGTAGTTGGCTACTTATGATGGCACTGAAATCCTAGATAGGTTCTGGCCAGTAACTGTCATTTTAAGGCATTTTGTGAAAGCCATAGATGCTTTTAAGGCAGGGAGTAATACCATATCATAAACACATCAAGCAAGAACCAGAGAAACTGTGGTGGTAGATCTTGAGGGTGTTGGACCCTCAAATAGACCTGGAACGTGCCACTGAACAGGAGAGATTTGTTGAAATGGGCAACTCATTCATAAGTTGGAATTTAAAGTCCAGCAAGTCTTAATAATGCCCTAGTAAAATTTAATGTCTACTAGTCCTAATAGTTAGCTAAGATGACTCCATTAAGCCTGGATTCACAATGGCTCAGTAAGTTGAGGTGAGTTTGTGGGAACTTACTTGGCAGAGTAATGAGAAAGGAATCAGAAGGCTCAGGAAAAAACCCACCACCTGAGTGTATTCTCTAGGAGGGAACATGCCACCTGTGTGGGAAAGCAAACATCACTGAGAAACTTACTGTTGGTTGTCTTCTTCAGGTCAGATTGGCGGTGGAAGATCCTGGCAGAGCACTGGGCTCTATACCAAAGGAGAAAATGGGATTCTGGAAAGGCAGAAGCCAGGAGGGATATAATTACCATACTAAGCAGTTGACCAGAATGGCAAAGTGCCTTGGCCCAAAGTAATTATTACCTCTAACTGATGATGGTTTTTTCAAAGGTAACACAGTCAAACCACCATCTAAGAGTACTAGTTACAGTGCTCTTAGTGGTCCTCAGATCAGCAGCTTTAGGATCACCTAAGAACTTCTTTGAAATGAAAATTCTCAAGCCCCACTCCAGATCTACTAATGCAGAAATTCTGGGGATATGGGCCAACAATCTATGTTTGAATGAATCCTCTAGGTAATTTGAGTGTATGCTAAAGTTTGAAGACTGCTGACTAGTCTTTTGATTTATACAACCAAAAAGAATTGAAAACTGATGACCATAATGCTGCCGTCAGACACTGATGGAAAACTGCAATCTTCAGTTACTAGATCTAAGTCAGTTCACAGAGCCAGAGCCCATTGATTAAAGGGAATGCTGGGTTCCCACAATGCCACCAGAACATGGCAAGTTTCTCTCCAACCTTTCCTCAAACTTGCCAGAGTAATTGTGCACTACAGAAAAGGGAATTCCCAGAAATCATTTTTTTTTTCTATTTTGCTGCACCATGCAGGACCTTCGTTCCCCAGTTAAAGACTGAACCAGTGCCTGCTGCAATGGAAGTGCAGATTCTTAACCACTGGACAACCAGGGAAGTCCTAGACATCTTGAGGATGGTTAGAATGAGATCACAGCTGACAATATTAGAGAACCCACACTACCATCATGGTCTTCCAATTAAAAGGGAGACTTACAGACACCAGATTGTAAATGGTGTTGGGGTTCATCTTGCAATGGATCCAGTAGTTCCAAGGACCCACTCTGTTGCTCTGTCTCTAGTCTCTGAATGCCTAATGGGATAGATACACTTAGAAGTTGGCCCTTGGTTTCCTGACCTATGAATTAAGGAATATTATGATTTAAAAAGGTACAATGCACCTTCCATCCAGGCCAACATAGTAAAATCAGGAGCCATATCTGCCAGGACAAATTGCAGAAATCAGGACCAAAAGACTTAAAAGATTCAGTGATGGTGATTCCCATAATATATCTGTTCATTTCACCTACCAGGCCTTCCCTCCAAAACCATGTTGATCATAGTGGTTGCCAGTGGACTACTATAAATTTAAAATACTATTCCAATTACAGCTTCTACACTAGATAGGAATTTTATGGGAGGAAATCACCTCAAACTCTGGCACTTCATTTGTGACTACTGTTTTGCTGAATGCTTTATGTCTGATTCTCGTCGAAAGAGAATCAAAAGCAGTTCATCTTCATGTTGCAAGGACAGCAGTAAGTCTTCACTGTCTCGCTCTAGGTCTGGATCAATTTTCTGCTGTATGTCAGGGTCTAGTCTATACTGATCTCCATCATCTCGCTTTTCTTCAGTGCATTGTGCCAGGCTTCTACACTGATTGACATTTTACTAATTGGACCTAATAAGGAGAACAGGTCAAGTAATTTAAATGTCCTATTAAAACACAAATGTGTCAGAGGGAAGGCAGCAAGTCCTTGATGATCAAGGGGCCTGCAACATCAGTAAAATTTTTAGAGGTCCAGTGGTCTGGAATAGGAAGGGCCATACCCTCTGAAGTAAAGCGGGAGAGCCTAACAATGGCACATCAAGTAACTGTGCAGCTGGAGCTGCCCATCATGAGCTCAGTGTTAACAGAAACTCCCAGGAAAGTATTGAGTGGGCACAAATGAACTATTACATGAAAGAAACAGTAGACTTAGGAAGACTCAAGTACTGCTGCTGCTGCTGCTGCTAAGTCACCTCAGTCGTGTCCAACTCTGTGCGACCCCATAGACGGCAGCCCACCAGGCTCCCCCATCCCTGGGATTTTCCAGGCAAGAACACTGGAGTGGGTTGCCATTTCCTTCTCCAATGCATGAAAGTGAAAACTGAAAGTGAAGTCGCTCAGTCGTGTCCTACTCTAGCGACCCCATAGACTGCAGCCTACCAGGCTCCTCTGTCCATGGGATTTTCCAGGTAAGAGTACTGGAGTGGGGTTCCATTGCCTTCTCCAATTCAAGTACTGAAGAAGATGCAAAAAATATGACTGTTGGCCTTGATCTCCATATCACCTGCCTCTGTTGCATCAATGCCACTCTCTCAGCCACACAACCAACTGATGGAGAAAGAAAGATCCTGAACTCAAGTCAAAGACAGTTTGTGATCACGGCCAAATTACAGTCTCTCAGGAGTGACTCTGAAAGAATAGGCGTAGCCATAAAGAGACTTTCAATAACCAGGGAGACAGAATGACCTATTTTCCGAGTGTCGGTCAGTTTCTCTCCTTGCTAGATTCACTGCTTGTGCAATGGACTAATGAGCAAAGTGGCCATGGTGGTAGGCTCAGATCCTGTACACAATTCCAGAAGCAGGGACTCCATGGAGTCCTGGCTTAGGAGTGAGAAGCAGCTGCAGTGCCAAGAGGTGGCGGCAGGAACTGAAGGTGAGCAGGAGTTGGGTGGGCACCTGTCTGGGATCACCACCATCGAGGTGGTGAAGCACAGGATCCAGGTTCTGCAGCAGCAGGCTGATGAGAGAAAGCAGGATCCAAGTGCTTTCCTCTCCAGCCTCCCCCGACACAGCAAAGCTTCAGGTGGTCTAATTTGTCAAACACAGCCTCTTGCCGGCTTTGAGGCTTACCAACTCCACTCCAGCCATGGGCAGGATTTGGGAAGGATTTTTAAACTTGCAACATCATCACCAAATGCAAAGCAACTCATTACATTTCCATTTCTTCTCAAGTCACCTTGCAAATATGGTCTTGAAAGCAGAGTGAAAACACTCAAGGACATAAAATGCTGCTTAAAACTGTCCCCATAGAAGTGATCTCTTCTACTGCAAAGAGATGAAAAGGCAAATATTTCCAAGAGCTCTGGGTTCCCTACTCAACAGTCATCACATGAACTTCAATTTGGAAAAAAAAAAAAAAAATCACCAAGTATTTAAAAATCTCCTTTAATTATATTTTCATGAATTCCAAGAACATCATTGCAGTTAACATTACAAAAAAGCAAAGAGGGACATCTGAACATGCAATAAAAAATGGATTCACAGTGAAAATAATGTATGTTGGTACTAAAATAGAGTTACTTGGCTCCCTGAAGGGAAAAGGTTTCTTCTAATTATCTATATTCACTTGGGTTTTAGCATGAGAAAAAAAATTTTTTTTTTCTTGAAAGCTTTGGGAAGTTTTCAATTTGTGCTACTGTCATTGTTAGCATCTGCTGGAAGTCCTTCATCCTGAAAGCCATTATTTGCAGCCTATAATTTAATCAGAAAATTCAAAAATACAACAAATAGCTTGGCAACTGTGTTCTTGTTACATACAAAGCCATTAGCAAAAATATGTAACAAAATTTATGTAAAACAAACAATTTTGTCCTTATATACAGAAGTTTGCTTTATTCCTCAGATCCTCACACCCGGCTCTAAAATGAGAGGGTATGGTGGTGGGGGAGGGCGGCTACCCATCTCCTCTGAACTCTCCTTCTGGGTGGGGTAGAGAAATCTTGAAAGGTAAGGTAGGTAACTTTTTAAATCTTCTTTTAACTGAGTTATAAAAATGCATCTGAGCTTCTCAATAAAGAAGGAAAACTAGGAAAGATGGTAATGGCTTTAAAATAAAGAATTCATCCCTTTGTCCTTTGTAAAAATCTCTTAGCAGAGAGTAAAAATGACTACATTTGTGACCGTGAGCTGAGAGCACAGAGTAAAGAGCGTCTCGGTGAAACATAGAACCCAAACTGCTGAGAAGTTTCACATCTAGGGCATGCACCTATATCATACCAATAGAGTTCACACCTCAGGGAGGGAAGATCAGAGGTACACAGGAAATGTCACCCGGGTCTATATACAAATGCAAAAAGAACACACGGAGTCAAAAGGAGGCTGTAATACGAGTTTAAAAATACATCTGAAAATCATCTCAAAGCCAAGGACCATATTTCCTGAAAACTCAGACATTCTACAGAATATCTTAACAGCGAAAATGCAGCTTTATGTAATTCACAGTCTCAAAAGAAAATAAATTTCTGGTTTATCATCACTGCTGGGTTCCGTCTGCAGAACAGAATGATGTGAACAGAACCTGTCGGCGTGGCCGGAGCGCAGGGCTGCGCATGCGCCCTCGGGGATCCCGCGGCCCTCCATGCTGCCGCCCTTGGCGCTCCGCAGGTAGCCCGCGATGTAGGAGCCAGTGGAGTGCCGGTTCCCCGTGGGTGCCGGTGCACACGGCTTGCTTCGAAGAACCACTCCTCCCACAGTGCTGGGGTTCACACTCTTCTGCCTGTTGGCTTCCTGCTTCTCCTTGGCACGACTGGCAATATTGCGCACTCTGCTCTGACTTCTGGATGACAACTTTCTGACCAAGGCCCTGGGGAACTGATTGGCATCTTGCTTGGAGTACAGCACTTGGCAGCCATCTTCCTGGTCAAAGGACACAAGTTTCCGCAGCTGCTCGGTCAGGGCATCCATAGGCTCTAACGACGTTGTTTTTACAGTCATACCCTTCTTGTCTCTGATGCCAGTGGTAACGAAGCTCTTACTAATACACTGGTACTTGCTTTCAAAATTACAGGCGATGTCCTCTGATGTTAAGTCCCCCAGACTTTTGGATTTGCAAGGACTGGACAGCTTCAGAGCAGAGTGCGTGGACTGCTCCGGGGCAGGCGCATGCAAGTCATGAGCACAAGGCAGGGGCCCGGAGGTCTGGTTCGTTTTGGAGGTCTGGTTCGTTTTTGCATCTGAATTTGAGAAGTGGTTATGCATAAACCCAACGCCCTGATAGGCTAGACAAGAAATATTTTGATTTTTGACATCTTGAGTATTGTTGAATATTTCAGAGACAGAAGGGTGGAGAGTCTCTTTAGAGTAGCCATTTCTCAAGCCCCTTTGAAAATGTTCCACTGCATCTGGACTGTATTTCACTTTTAAAGGAGAAGTGAGGTGACTTGTGCCCTCTCTCTTATATTCATAGGTTGTTAGGGACAGATTTTCTGAGTCTCCATCCATTTCTACGAGACTGCTCTCCCCAGAATTCAAACTGAGAGTAGGAGCAGCTATTATATCTTCCAGGGTCAAGTCAGTGGAAGTGGCAGGGCTGGGGTTCTTCAGGATTTCCCAGTCTTTTCCATGGGTGGAACTTTCTGGTAACCAGCAGTGGGAAGTACTAGAGGACCGAGGCAGGTTGTTTTCTATGGCCCCAGTCATGGCCTTCCCAGAAAGGTCACTGTCTGGTTTAGTTTTAGAGACAGGAGTGCAGATAGTTTCACCAACAGCTGTGTGTGTTGAACATTCACAGGTCTCGTGTCCAGGGAATGCAATCTGCTCAGGAGATGAGCACAGGAAGGATGACTTGGGTTTTCTATCGGAAAAGCCAGGCTTGAAGGGCATTTTTGGGTCCTTGGTGGGCACAGGAGGATGGCCCGACATCACACTGGGGCTCTGAAGATGAGAAACAACTGTAGGGTTAGCCTGGTCACTGGTCTCATCAAACTGGCCAATCAGTGCCGAGATGGAACTGCCAGGCTCATTCTCATTTGTTAAAGTGACATTGTCAATAAGGTGGGAAATTTCACTCTCCTGGAGAATTGCAGTGGAATGTAAGTCGGGTGCATCAGAACAGAGTGTAGAGACGTCTGACAAAGAAAAGGATGTTGCAGCTCTGCCCTTATCCCAGTTACCTTCTAGCTTCTTAATCTCCAGATTGCTTTGAGAAAGGATGCTTCCTGACAACGTGCTTTTCCCTACCACGAAGCCCCCAGCATTCCCATTTTCCTTGGTTTTCACACCACATAGATCTTTTGATGGGCTAACTGCAGGATCACAAGCCAAATGCTGCCTTGGAGAGAGGGATCTGCTGAGGCACTGATGTTCCCAGCAATCACTTAACACGTTTGATTTGGTTCTCCCACCCTTTGGACCTGGCACTGACTGTTCTGTGATTGACAAGTTGGCAGTAGAAACAGCAGCGTTCCCTTGGCTGATGTCTTTGTGGATGAGAGCGCTGGAGGAAGAGGATAACTTTTTGTTGAAATTTGGAAAATGCTGGTCTTTTACACTTGCCTTCCCATCTTTTCTGGCATCCTTATCTTCTGCTGAATGAAACAAACAATATTTTAAGTGACATATATCACTTTATGTAGGACCTGCAAACACTCATGTTTGCCTTCAGACAGACAAATGGAAAATGTAAATCTGTTACATTGTGACAGAATCATGGATTGCATAGATTTGCAACAAAGTGTCTGTGTGATGGATAAATGGTAAAATATATTTATATAGTTTCACTGGAGCTTCCCTTTGAAAAGCTATTACATCAGCTAAGGATGTAATATTCATTGTAAAAAAAAATGTCAATGAGTTACCTACCATACTTTTACAGTGAAGATTACCTTAAGTTGTTTCCTATTCAGATTTGTACTACACAGAAGCATGGCAATAAAAACAGAACAAGACAGCTCTGTTAAACAAAGTATTGTGGTACCTGTAAGCAAGATACTGTAAACTTTCAAAGTCATACATGTGCTAGTAAAAAACAAAAAAACCCACAAATCATTTTGAAAAACATTTTGGCAAAAGACTTAATTTGACCAATTAATTTCTAAAAAATTGGAAGTGCAATAAATGCATTAGAATATCAATATCTGTTGACTTTAAAATGTAAAAATAAAGACTTGGTCCCCAACTCTATGCCATGGCTAATATCTAATTTCCCATTGATCATATTTTTTGGAGTTTAAATACATAAATTTCATATTTCATTGTCCCCTAAAAGAGGCAGCAAGATCTTAGGTACAAGAAAGAAAACTTTAAAAAATACACAATTTAAATTAATTCAGGGTACCCCATCCTGTTTAGTATAGTGTTAAGACAATATTAGGTGTGCTAATATTCTTATTAGCACATTATTTTAATAGCATTTTATGCTTTCAGTTATGAAAATTGAAAATGTTTAACTTATTAACTATAAAAATCTAAAAAAATCATAAAAACTTGATTAACCCAAAAATTATAAGGAAAAATATAAATATTACATGATGTTACCACTCAGATAGACACTGTAAGCTTTTATAAAATTATGTATACAATTTTCTATTCTGAATTTTTTCCACTTAATTTTTCTTCTACGTGGTAACTTGAATCGTTGCATGGTTATGTGTTGCTCTATATTTACAAGTTTTATATTTATATACTACTAAATATATTATGCTATATATATATGAATAACTTATATAAAGTTCCTATTTTTTTAAATGCAGGAAAGAAATATCAACTATTGCTTTCTAACTCACCCAAATAGTATTAGCATCTTAATTGTGGTTTTAACAGGATTAATTATTACCATTTTGTGCTTTAGTTCCCTCCCAAAATGGGGTTTATATTTATTTATAGTTTACTTCCCCCAAAGTGGAGTTTTAAAATAAATTTTAAAGCGTGTATTCTCCAATACATGCTTTAAAGCATCTCTTCTCCAATACTACTCTTAGCAACATTTCAAACATTAAACTCCCCTTTTCTCCTTCAAAGAAACCATTGAAAAATTGATTTGTCCTATCATATCTGACAATAAAAACCAATACAAAGCGGTATTCATGAGAAGAGAGATCACTGAAATTAGACTGCATGATGAAAGAATTTTGCTAAAAGAAACAGGGATCA
Source organism: Redunca redunca (assembly GCA_006410935.1). Taxonomy (NCBI): domain Eukaryota; kingdom Metazoa; phylum Chordata; class Mammalia; order Artiodactyla; family Bovidae; genus Redunca; species Redunca redunca. The sequence goes on along the minus strand of SJYQ01000155.1, from coordinate 273,927 downwards.
CCTTCTACTGAGGTGATTCTGATTTAATTAAAACCTCTATGTTGCAGAGACATCACATGCATACAGTTTTGGCAGTTGAATTATCTAAAATAGGGTGAGGGAGGAGTCACTGATACAAGGACAGAGCTTTTCAGTACCGCATAAAACAGATACCACTCTTTATCAAGTTCTCGATATGAGTGAACCATTATGCTCAAATTAGAGGAAAAGATAGGTAACACTTGGTCCCTGTGCCTGAGGAGTTTATAACTGGACAGAAGCTACAGACATGCTTCCTTCCCTGCCCACATCCAGGGAAGGGAAACAGGCCACAGGAAAACATCAAATAAGCTCCCTCTTGAGGAAGCAGAGATTTCTCAAGTGAAGAAAGTGGCTTACTTTAACAGCTGGCATTTCCTCTTTCTCCGTAAACACTTCCAATTGTGGAAATAGTGAGAAAGAAACACAGCTAAACTACACCTCAGAAAAGTCAATATAATTCTATTCCTCCTCAGAAAATCAGTAACTATGGTACCCACTTGGAAAACCATGCTCTCTGCTCATATTTTGCCGGTTTCACCGCCCTCTGTTGTACCTCATAGACCCATACGCTCTCCACCATCACCTCTGGCCCCTCAATGTCAACTTCAGATGCCAATGTTATTTTGAGGCTTGTAGGTGACTAGGAAATTGCTCTTCCAGCACCCTCTCGCCAAAGTTTAAAATCTGGTCTAAAAGGTAACAATGTAATGTAATTACCTATTTTTCAGAATATTTTACTTTGACTACAAAATGCCAACCATGTGATCGTGGTCATTAGGGACACCCAAATGTGTCTGAAAATGGTGTATTCTCAGAGAAACTTAAAGCATCTTACCCTGAGAGTTTTCCTTTCCTTCAGTGTCTTTTGCGGTTTCAGATACAGGCAGCGACAGAGCCCCCAGAAGACTTCTGTCAACAGGCATAGAGACAGGACGCGCTTGCAGACTCCGCGTGGTCCTTCTCAGGACCCCATCTTGATCCCTTGCAGCCTCAGAAACAGAATCCTTCATCTCTACCACTTCTTGGAAGCCCATCTTGCTCTTTTTCCTGCCTTTGGCCGGAGCGCTGGCTGTGCGCCGCAGAATCTTGTCTCCAATCGATCGCTTCCGAATGTAATGGCAAGTGTTTTCTGAAGAATTGTGTCTGGGATTCTTATTGAACAGCCCCTTCAAACCTTGGAGCTGTCTGTTCTGAAGACACAAAAGGACCAAGCAGAAGTTAAGCAAATACCACTGTGTCAACCGCTTGCCTTTCTAGTAACAGCTGCATGAAAAATGGATCAAAAACGAAATCTCACAGCCACTGAAGAATGTTCAAACCAAGAAAACGGCAGCACACAGCTTGCACTACGTCATGCATGTCTCATCAACCTGACTTTGGGAGGAAGGCAGCCTCCCATTTTCACAGGCAAGCTTGCCCACGAGTTTCCTGCCCAAAGAAGGTAGGACAAGGTGGTAGGAAGAGTTTCCACAGTGAACACTGTTATGAACTTGAGCCACCTTAAAGCAACAGACGCAAGTTTCAAAGTGGTAAGCAGGACGATGGAGCGATGTGAGAGAGCATGCCGCTACGACCACTGATAGAAACGCGCCAGCCAGAACCAAACACCATGCTGAGAAACTACCTTTGTAGCTCCTAGAAAGTGCAATATAGTGTAACTGGGGTTGAGAATTAAAGGGCTCCACTGTAAGGCGGGGAAAAAAGCACAACAAAACACAATTGGGCCTCATTCAAGAAGGTTGCACAAGTAAAACCAGAAGATGATACAACACATATGCTCTGTAAACCCTTTCTCCCACTTTGAATTTTTAGTTGCAGGTGTCATTCATTGCTCAGTTCACTACCACCACATTGTGGTTTATGCATCTCAACCCAAACACACCTTGAAGGGAATAAATGACTTACGCTATACATGGACATTTACTTAGGAGAGAGAACACAAGCCCTACAGAACACATTCTCTTTCCTGTTATTTCTGCCTCAAGTTTTAAACACATTCTGAATTTCATTGTTTCCTTCAAGCATGTGAAAAGCTAGAGATGCTGCTTAGGTCACCTGGGATTCCTAAGAAATTCAAGAATCACTTTCTGATCATTTACATTTGTGTATGTTTAGGCCAGAGGAGAGATCTCAGCAAGCAGCACAATCTAGGGCTGAACACAAGACAGAAAACTGTACCACTCTTAGAAATTAGGGTCCTCACCCCTCCTAACTGACGGATGTGAGAACAGACACATACTTCCTATTTCTAGGGCAAATTGGTCCACTCCCTAGCAGTCAGATTGTAGTCTTTTTAATATTAATATTAGCTGACATTTCTGAGCATTTACTAAGTGCCAGGCGGCTTCCTACAGTATTTGTTTATGAAGTAGGTACAGATAAGGAAGCAGAAGCACACAGAATGTATAAACCTCTGGAGGAGGAGCCCCAGACTACGCTGACCTTCTGATAAAGAGCACTGGACACTCCTGGGCCCGAGCCCCTCCAAATCACATCCAGTCCTGAAAACTGTTCCAGTCACTAAACCCCCACTGACTTGGCATTACCAGACGAGAGCCTATTGATATGTAAACCTCAAGTGAGCTCTGCAGTGAAGAAACTGTCCCTGGGAGAGAGCCAGAAGACACTGGTATGGTCTCTTCCTTTGAAGTTCAGTGGGTGGCTTTTAATTCATTCATGATTTTCAGGTTTCCAGTTAAATACATGACACTAGAATGAATGCATCCTGCCTAGAACTGGCTGGGATCACAGCCCAGTTAGTACAGGTAATTCAAACATCTGAGACTACATTTCCAACTGCAGCCAGCTGAGTCTTTTTTAAGGATTATAATAAAATTCAAACATGTGACTCCAGCTTTACTGTTTTAGTCAAATGATTGCCTGGGAGAGTAATATTTTTCTCAGTTCTGTTAAGCCCAGCAAGGGCCATGGGTTGGAGGGGACATGTACACACCCCTAAACAGTGGAAGGAGCACATGAATGAGGACCTCAGGGCAGGAGAGCACATGGAGCATGGCGTGGGCTGGCCTTCCTAGAGTTTCCTGTCAAAAAATTTTGTCGAGGTTTACGTTCCCTTTATGCAATGAATTAAAAACTTTGTTAGGGACCATATTATTGTTGCACGTGACTTTAAGCCCTGTGATCATTCTCACCTTTCCATAGATTTCATTGATTGTTATGTGGACAAATATAGATGCTTCTGTCAGTCCTTCCAAGTAGACATGCCGGTAGCCTGATAAAAGAGGAGAAGTAGTTACCTTTTAGTTGAACTCATGTTTGACTTTTCCATGGGTGAAATAGAATTAAATACCTAACTTTGCAATAGTTATATTAACACTCACATTATCATATAACACATACTTTATGTATCATATATACCATGTATCATGTATATTGCATATCACATCTTCCAAAGAACAAGGAATGGTCTAGAGAGAAAAGTTCAGCCGGAATTACCAGGCACCAAGCTGCTGAAGGTCACAGTTCTTTGCCCAACAAAGTCTCGTCCAATTGGATCATGATCCCACACGAGGAACCGGACCAAAGCTATTTCTGGCATGTGTACTGTAAATGTCAGGGTTTCTTCCCATACCGGGTTAAATCCTGAGAGAAATAGGAAAAGACAAACTGAAAAAGCAAAAGGGGTTGGCTAAAAATGATTTAGCGGCAACATCTTCAAAGCAGACAGTGAAAATTGCTTGCAATGGTTATTAAACTGGTGAAGACAACAGAGCCACCCCAGGATGCCTTACTGAAATGAAGCCTTGGAACTTACCCCCATTGTTAGAAAATAATTGGTAAGAAAATTGTCTGTAAATTATTACATCAATTCTAATAATCCTTGAAGCAAAACTGCCTTGTACAGAAGGCTCTTCTAGGCAATATTTAAAATGTTTCAGTAAGCTCAAAAAGTATCTATAGTAGTGAGCTAAGAATAATGTTTTAGCAAAAACAATAAAGAATGATTCCTCTCCCCCACCTCTACCCCACCCCAATAAAGTGATGCTTCTCACCCACCAAAACATTTGCTGTTATCATCACCAGCAAGCATTCTGTAAGGTTTCAGTGTTATTGTACAAATGTTGTTGTCATTGTTTAATTTTTCAGTTGTGTCCAACTCTTTCGTGACCCTGTAGACTGTAGCCCACAGGCTCCTCTATCCATGGGATTTCCCAGGCAAGAATACTGGAGCAGTTGCCATCTCCTCCAGGGGATCTTCCCAAACCAGGGGTTGAACTCGTGTCTCCTGCATTGCAGGTGGATTCTTTACCGCTAAGCCACCAAGGAAGACCCACTGTATATATACTATCCTATTTAATTCTTATGGCAATCCTCTAAGGGTGGTAGGGCAGGGGTTCTTTCCCTAATTAATGAAAAAATATATATTACTGGCTCTCAAAAATATATAACTCTTAAAAAAATGTTCAAGTAATCCATGCTCATTTTTTAACCCAGGAAATATAATGCTCATGTTATAGTTGAGAAAACAGATATTCAGAGAAAATAATGTGCCTAATGTCACACAACTAGAGACAGAGCCAAGTGAGATGAGGCGCTGTTGATTCCCAGTGGCATCTCATGAAGCAAGACCTTAATACAAGAAAGATGATATATTTTTATAGGTACTGAAAATAAATAGGAAAAACATATAATTTAACTCATATTCTGTAAGCCAAAAACATTTATTTCTTGGTAAAATTCTCTCAGATAAATTAATCAAATAGATAAAAATTCAAGTACTCTCTAAGTTTGTTTTTCTTTTCTAAAACTGAAAATTAGTGATGTCAAACGTACGTATTAAGGAGGCATCAGACACTTACCCCTAATGCCTTAGTTAATGAAATAATTATGGACTGAAAATCATTGAGATGTCCCTCCTGAACAAGAGAAAACATACTTTTTGTTGATTTAGTGATGACATCTCAATTACTTCTGAGACTAAAAAAATTCATTGAGCAAAGGTAGGAAAATACAGTATGGGAACCTTACTTACTTTAAGCATGTTATTTCCTAAGTAACAAGTTTCTGCTACTCTTGAACCCTCAAATCCCTTTTTTAAACTCCTCTGAAAGCCTGTCTCAGTTCAGTTCAGTTCAGTCGTTCAGTCGTGTCCGACTCTTTGCGACCCCATGAATCGCAGCACATCAGACCTCCCTGTCCATCACCAACTCTCAGAGTTTACTCAAACTCATGCCCATCGAGTCAGTGATACCATCCGGCCATCTCATCCTCTGTCGTCCCCTTCTTCTCCTGCCCCCAATCCCTCCCAGCATCAGGGTCTTTCCAATGAGTCAACTCTTCACATGAGGGGACAAAGTATTGGAGTTTCAGCTTCAGCGTCAGCCTTTCCAATGAACCTCTAGACTTTCTCTTTCTACCCCTTCTCTAGGCGATCTTCCCAATGCAGGAATCGAACTCAGGTCTCCCACATTGCAGGCAGATTCTTTATCATCTGAGCCACCAGGGAAGCCCACACAGACACATTTTTCCTTTTTGGTGCAAATTCTACCTCTAAAGCATCTTTATTAAAAGTGAACAGAGATCTTACCATTGTCATCTACCACACGAGTTTGATCTTTAGAACAATCTACTGGCAATCCAATAATTTCAACTTCAACAAAAGGATCGATGATCTATAAAAAGATTAAAAGCATTAGTTATTACCACTGATACATTTCTACACATACGTTAACTGAAGAATATTAGCCAAAATGTCATATATCAACAGCAATCCACTTAGGTCCTTACTAAGAAAGAGCAATTGTATCAGGTGCAACAGAGTCAGATATGAGGCATGAAAGAAAAAAGATTACATTGTTATTTACCAATATCTACTAATGCTACACAAATTTTATCCAATGAATCTATGACTCTAGTTGAGGTTATGTACCCAACAGAAATGAGAGCTTCTGTCTATGCAAAAATGCTCAGAGCAGGTGAATTCATAACAGCCACACGCTGGAAACAAACTAAATGTCCATAATGAGTTGGATGGATAAATGGTGGAATATTCATTTAATAAAATTACACAACAATGAAAAAATAACTAAGTTCTCTACATAACCAAAATGTGGAACAAGTCATAAAAGGGTATATATATATTTACATATATAAGTGAAAAAGAACTAAAGAGCCTCTTGATGAAAGTAAAAGAGGAGAGTGAAAAAGTTGGCCTAAAGCTCAACATTCAGAAAACTAAGATGATGGCATCTGGTCCCATCACTTCATGGCAAATAGATGGGGAAACAGTGGAAACAGTGTGGCTGACTTTATTTTTGGGGGCTCCAAAATCACTGCAGATGGTGACTGTAGCCATGAAATTAAAAGACACTTACTCTTTGGAAGGAAAGTTATGACCAAACTAGACAGCATATTCAAAAGCAGAGACATTACTTTGTCAACAAAGGTCCATCTAGTCAAGGCTATGGTTTTTCCAGTAGTCATGTATGGATGTGAGAGTTGGATTATAAAGAAAGCTGAGCACCAAAGAATTGATGCTTTGAACTGTGGCATTGGAGAAGACTCTTGAGAGTTCCTAGGACTGCAAGGAGATCCAACCAGTCCATCCTAAAGGAGATCAGTCCTGGGTGTTCATTGGAAGGACTGATGTTGAAGCTGAAACTCCACTACTTTGGCCACCTCATGCAAAGAGCTGACTCATTTGAAAAGACCCTGATGATGGGAAAGACTGAGGGCAGGAGGAGAAGGTGATGACAGAGGATGAGATGGTTGGATGGACTCACTGACTCAGTGGACATGGGTTTGGGTAGACTCCGATAGTTGGTGATGGATAGGGAGGCCTGGCGTGCTGTGGTTCATGGGGTCGCAAAGAGTCTGACGTGACTGAGCAACTGAACTGAACTGATGTATATATAAGAGTCTATTTACATATATGTCAAAGTCTATTTACATAGTGTTTAAGCACAGACTAAATCAATCTATTGTGATTAGGCCAGTATTTGATGGAAGGAGCAGAGGCTTAGGAGTAGATATTGACTGGGAAGGTGTACAGAAGTCTTCCAGGGGTGCTGGATATGTTCTATCTTGATCTGGATACATAATTAATCAAGTTATCCACACTTGACTTGTGCAATTTAACATAGTCAAATCAATTGAGTACTATGATGCAAAGTTTGAAGTATTTAAAAAGGTGAAAAATATGAGGGAATTCCCTTGTGGTCCAGTGGTTCCACTGCAGGGAACTAAGATCCCGCATGCCGGTAGCACGGCCAAAAAAACCTTTACCTCCCCCACATCCCTATCCTCTGGGGGAGGAATCTTCCTTTGTTGGCCATTTGTAAACTCTCTTTTGTCATTCCAGTACTGGATAAGGAGTGATGAAGGAACAAAATCCTAAAGGACCCAGAAAGGAGGGAGTTACTAAGTCTGGGAAAACACTGTTTTAAGAGTTTGGAGAGTAAGAAGAATACAGTTTGGGAAGGGGAGTGTCAAGGAATATAAGATAGAGGTCTGAGGGAAAAACACTTTGAGACAGATGGACAGACATATTTTTGGTTTACTAAATAAGTCAGCTAAAGTTTACACATTTTGAATTAATTCTTTGCAAACAGAAGTTTTGCCTTAGAATAGAACCATATGGTAAAACTGTACCACTGGAGGTCTTGGATTTGGGGGCAGCTAATAAATATGGCCATTCAAGTACTGCATTTCAGACTCTTTTGTTGACTATGATAGCTACTCCATTAGGAGACAGGGATCAAGACCATCCCCAAGAAAAAGAAATGCAAAAAAGCAAACTAGCTGTCTGAGGAGGCCTTACAAATAGCTGTGAAAAGAAGACATGCAAAAAGCAAAGGAGAAAAGGAAAGATATAAGCATCTGAATGCAGAGTTCCAAAGAATAGCAAGAAGTGATAAGAAAGCCTTCCTCAGTGATCAATGCATAGAAATAGAGGAAAACAACAGAATGGGAAAGACTAGGGATCTCTTCACAGAGGAGGCAATGGCACACCACTCCAGCACTCTTGCCTGGAAAATCCCATACATGGAGGAGCCTGGTGGGACGCAGTCCAGGGGGTCGCTAAGAGTCGGACACAACTGAGCAACTTCACTTTCACTTTTCACTTTCATGCATTGGTGAAGGAAATGACAACCCACTCCAGTGTTCTTGCCTGGAGAATCCCAGGGACGGGGGAGCCTCATAGGCTGCCGTCTATGGGGTCGCACAGAGTCGGACACAACTGAAGCGACATAGCAGCAGCAGCAGCAGCAGGAATCTCTTCAAGAAAATTAGAGATACCAAGGGAACATTTCATGCAAAGAAGGGCTCTTTAAAGGACAGAAACGGTATGGACCTAATAGAAGCAGAAGATATTAAGAAGTGGCAAGAATACACAGAAGAACTGTACAAAAAAGATCTTCATGACCCAGATAATCCCTATGGTATGATCACTCACCTAGAGCCAGACATCCTGGAATGTGAAGTCAAGTGGGCCTTAGGAAGCATCACTATGAACAAAGCTAGTGGAGGTGATGGAATTCCAGTTGAGCTATTTCAAATCCTGAAAGATGATGCTGTGAAAGTGCTGCACTCAATATGCCAGCAAATTTGGAAAACTCAGCAGTGGCCATAGGACTGGAAAAGGTCAGTTTTCATTCCAATCCCAAAGAAAGGCAATGCAAAAGAATGCTCAAACTACCACACAATTGCCCTCATCTCACACACTAGTAATGCTCAAAATTCTCCAAACCAAGCTTCAGGAATGCATGAACCATGAAGTTCCAGATGTTCAAGCTGGTTTTAGAAAAGGCAGAGGAACCAGAGATCAAATTGCCAACATCTGCTAGATCATGGAAAAAGCAAGAAGGTTCCAGAAAACCATCTACTTCTGCTTTATTGACTATGCCAAAGCCTTTGACTGTGTGGATCACATTAAACTGTGGAAAATTCTGAAAGAGATGGGAATACCAGACCATCTGACCTGCCTCTTGAGAAACTTATATTCAGGTCCGGAAGCAACAGTTAGAACTGGACATGGAACAACAGACTGGTTCCAAATAGGAAAAGGAGTACGTCAAGGCTGTATTTTGTCACCCTGCTTATTTAACTTATATGCAGGGTACATCATGAGAAACGCTGGACTGGATGAAGCACAAGCTGGAATCACGATTGCCGGGAGAAATATCAATAACCTCAGATATGCAGAGGACACCACCCTTATGGCAGAAAGTGAAGAGGAACTAAAAAGCCTCTTGATGAAAGTGAAAGAGGAGAGGGAAAAAGTTAGCCTAAAGATCAACATCCAGAAAAATAAGATCCTAGCATCTGGTCCCATCAGTTCAGTTCAGTTCAGTCTCTCAGTCGTGTCTGACTCTTTGCGACCCCATGAATCGCAGCACGCCAGGCCTCCCTGTCCATCACCAACTCCCGGAGTTTACTCAAACTCATGTCCATCAAGTCAGTGATGTCATCCAGCCATCTCATCCGATGTTGTCCCCTTCTCCTCCTGCCCATAATCCCTCTCAGCATCAGAGTCTTTTCCAATGAGTCAACTCTTTGCGTGAGTTGGCCAAAGTACTGGAGATTCAGCTTTAGCATCATTCCTTCCCAAAGAACACCCAGTACTGATCTCCTTTTGAATGGACTGGTTGGATATCTTTGCAGTCCAAGGGACTCTCAAGAGTCTTCTCCAACACCACAGTTCAAAAGCATCAATTCTTCGGCGCTCAGCTTTCTTCACAGTCCAACTCTCACATCCATACATGACCACTGGAAAAACCATACTTTTTTTGGCAAAGTAATGTCTCTGCTTTTGAATATACTATCTAGGTTGGTCATAACTTTTCTTCCAAGGAGTAAGTGTCTTTTAATTTCATGGCTGCAATCACCATCTGCAGTGATTTTGGAGCCCAAAAAAATAAAGTCTGACACTGTTTCCCCATCAATTTCTCATGAAGTGATAGAACCAGATGCCATGATCTTCGTTTTCTGAATGTTGAGCTTTAAGGCCAACTTTTTCACTCTCCTCTTTCACTTTCATCAAGAGGCTTTTTAGTTCCTCTTCACTTTCTGACATAAAGGTGGTGTCATCTGCATATCTGGGGTTATGGATATTTCTCCCGGCAATCTTGATTCTAGCTTGTGCTTTTTCCAGCATTTCTCATGATGTACTCTGCATAAATACGCAGGGTTCATGGCAAATAGATGGGGAAACAGTGGAAACAGTGTCAGACTTCATTTTTGGGGGCTCCAAAATCAATGGAGATGGTGACTGCAGCCATGAAATTAAAAGACACTTGCTCCTTGAAAGAAAAGCTATGCCTTCTACAATGACCAATATAGATAGCATATTAAAAAGCAGAGACATTACTTTGCCAACAAAGGTCCTTCTAGTCAAGGCTATGGTTTTTCCAGTGGTCATGTATGCACGTGAGAGTTGGACTGTGAAGAAAGCTGAACACCGAAGAATTGATGCTTTTGAACTGTGGTGTTGGAGAAGACTCTTGAGAGTCCTTTGGACTGCAAGGAGATCCATCCAGTCCATCCTAAAGGAGATCAGTCCTGGGTGTTCATTGGAAGGACTGATGCTGAAGCTGAAACTCCAATACTTTGGCCACCTGATGCAAAGAGTTGACTCATTGGAATAGACTTTGATGCTGGGAGGGATTGAGGGCAGGAGGAGAAGGGGACGACAGAGGATGAGATGGCTGGATGGCATCACTGACTCAATGGACATGAGTTTGAGTAAACTCCGGGAGTTGGTGATGGACAGGGAGGCCTGGCGTGCTGTGATTCATGGGGTCACAAGGAGTTGGACATGACTGAGCAACTGAACTGAACTGAAGAAATACGACTTCTGTTTTTAAGGAATTTAAGAGATTTAATTTAATTAAATCTAAATTAAGGAATTTAAGATGTTACAGGGAGTAGCACTGAGATATATACACTATCATGTGTAAAATACATAGCTAGTGGGAAGCAGCTGTATAACACAGGGAGTTCAGCTTGGTGCTCTGTGATAACCTAGAGGCATGGAATGGGGGCGGGTGGGAGGCAGGCTCAAGAGGGAGGAGATACATGTATACTTATAGCTGATTCACATTTTTGTACAGCAGACACCAACACAATGTTGTAAAGCAATCATCCTCCAATTAGGAAAAAAATAGCAGCAGCCACCACAGGCTTGCAGGACAACTTCCAGCTTCAAAACTGCTGGACTTGGGCAAATTGTGTAACATCTGTGCTTCAGTTTCCTCATCTGTAAACTTGAGAAAACAGTGTCTGCTTCATCAAGCTGTAATCCAGGTGACGTGCCAGGAGAATGGAGCTGAACAGTAGCAGCAAGAATAGGGGGAGATTTGGGAGGCAGAATGTCCAGGAGACAGTAACTGAGTAGATGTGGAGAGCACAGAAAAGGTGAAAATTAAAGATGACAATTTTCTGTTTGGGAACAAGAAAAGTTATTTCACTCTCAGAGACAATGAATAATGTGAGAGATCACAGGCTGAAAATTCAACGAGCCAAGATGAGAGGAAAACTGTGTTTTCATTTTCATCTTCCATAAAGCACAAATGGTAGAATATTAGTAGTATAACTTTGTGTCTGGCAGAAATCACAGATGTTTAAGTCACATTACGGTCGTGACAGAAATCTCTGTGTGTCACCCATACTCATCTAATAGTTATTCAACCCCTCTCTAGATCCTGATATTTATTGCACACATATTTGTATGTCACAACTTGTTTCTAATATATTGATAAGTGAATTTCAATATAATTAGCTTCCTAACGGAGAAGGCAATAGCACCCCACTCCAGTACTCTTGCCTGGAAAATCCCATGGACAGAGGAGCCTGGTAGGCTGCAGTCAATCAGGTCACTATGAGTCGGACACGACTGAGAGACTTCACTTTCACTTTTCACTTTCATGCATTGGAGAAGGAAATGGCAACCCACTCCAGTGTTCTCACCTGGAGAATCCCAGGGATGGGGGAGCCTGGTAGGCTGCCATCTATGGGATTGCGCAGAGTTGGACACGACTGAAGGGACTTAGCAGCAGCAGCAGCAGCTTCCTAAAGTGTCACTTTATCTGTTTATTATATGCATTTAAAAACACTGAGAAAGTTCATTCTATAGATCTAACCAATACAGTAATGTAAAGTAAACTAAAGTTAAAATAAAAAATTAAAAAAAAAATTAACTGCATTGCCCTACAAAAAATAAAAACACTGAGAAAGTGCCCAAAGGCCTCATCTGACAACATCTTTTTCTGTGGCTCAAGAAAGAGTTAAAATCTCCTGACAGAAAACCTCATGAGCCATGATAAAGAGGTTGGATTTTATTTTAACTATAAAATAAAGATACTCTTACATTTAAAAGATTACTTTAATACTGCAAACTATATATTACAAAGATAAAGAGATAACTATGCAGTGAAAAACATCTGGAAGAAACTCCCTTAGCCAAGTAACATTATCAGTCCTGGGATAAACTGACATAACGTGGCCCCTGACATGATGCACTGAGAAGGAAACACATTGCCCATGCAGCATTCCTGACAAATATGTGTATTCTGATTCTAATCACACACAGTTGCACTCATCTCACACGCTGGCAAAGTAATGCTCAAAATTCTCCAAACCAGGCTTCAATAGTACATGAATCGTGAACTTCTAGATGTTCAAGCTGGATTTAGAAAAGGCAGAGGAACCAGAGATCAAATTGCCAACATCTGCTGGATCATCAAAAAAGCAAAAGAGTTCCAGAGAAACATCTACTTCTGCTTTATTGACTATGCCAAAGCCTTTGACTGTGTGGATCACAATAAACTGTGGAAAATGCTTCAAGAGATGGGAATACCAGACCACCTTACCTGTCTCCTGAGAAATCTGTATGCCGATCCAGAAGCAAAAGTTAGAACTGGACATGGAAAAACAGACTGGTTCCAAATCAGGAAAGGGGTACGTCAAGGCTGTATATTGTCACCCTGCTTATTTAACTTCTATGCAGAGTACATCATGAGAAATGCTGGACTGGATGAAGCACAAGCTAGAGCCAAGTTTGCCGGGAGAAATGTCAATAACCTGAGATGTGCAGATGACACCACCCTTATGGCAGAAAGCGAAGAAGAACTAAAGAGGCTCTTGATGGAAGTGAAAGAGGAGAGTGAAAAAGTTGGCTTAAAATTCAACATTCAGAAAACTAAGATCATGGCATCTGGTCCCATCACTTCATGGCAAATAGATGGGGAAACAATGGAAACAGTGACACTTTATTTTTTTTTTGCTCCAAAATCAGTGCAGATGGTGACTGCAGCCATGAATTTCAAAGACACTTGCTCCTTGGAAGAAAAGCTATGACCAACATAGACAGCATATTAAAAAGCAGAGACATTACTTGTCAACAAAGGTCCATCTAGTCAAAATGATGGTTTTTCTAATAGTCATGTATGGATGTGAGAGTTGGACTGTGGTGTTGGAGAAGACTCTTGAGAGTCCCTTGGACTGCAAGGAGGTCAAACCAGTCCATACTAAAGGAAATCAGTCCTGAATATTCACTGGAAGGACTGATGCTGAAGCTGAAACTGCAGTACTTTGGCCACCTGATGCAAAAGACCTGGTGGACCTGAGCTGGAAAAGACCCTGACGGACATGAGTTTGAATAATCTCCGGAAGTTGGTGATGGACAGGGAAGCTTGGTGTGCTGTAGTCCCTGGGGTCGCCAAGAGTCGGACACAACTGAGTGACTGAACTGAACTAAATCATGGACAAACAATCAGGTAAATCCAAACTGAAGGACATCATGGACACAACTGGCTTGGACGTTTAAAAGATATCAATATAATGACAACAAAACTGGAAAACTGTTCTACATTTTAAAAGACCAAATAGAAATGACAACTGAAAGCAATGTGTGATTCTTAATTGGATTCTGAATCTAAAAAGAAAAAAAATAATGAACAATTTGGGGACAATGGGG
>SJYQ01000155.1:177973-259943 GCA_006410935.1 Redunca redunca | reverse complement strand
ATAAAATTATTGTACCAACAAACTCCTGGGTGTAAGATAGGGTTAATGATGTACTTTACAACACAGAAAATACAGCCAATATTTTGCAATAATTGTAAACAGAAAGTAATCTTTCAAAACTGTATTTTAAAGTCTTAAAAAGATGGATAAAGTTGTTCTGAGGGTCTAAAAGAAACAAAAAATAAAATAGCAGAAAAATATAGCATTATGCCAATATCTAATGACATGTGTGTAATGACTGTATCGCAGTTATATAGGATAACTTTGTTCTTTTTAAAAAATTAACTAATGAATTAATTTGGCTGTGCCGGGTGTTCATTGCAGCATGCAGGATCTTTAGTTGTGGCATGTGGGATCAAGTTCCCTGACCAGGGGTCGAACCTGGACCCCTCCTATACTGAGAGCATGGAGTCTTAGCCACTCGACCACCAGGAAAGTCTCAATCTTCTTGTCTTTAAGAGAGAAATGCCTGGACTTCCCTGGAGATCCATTGGCTAGGATTCCATGCATGCATGCAAGGTTCCATCCTTGGTCAGGGAACTAGATCCCACATGCTGCAACTAAAGATCCCAAAGGTTGTAACCAAGACCCGGAACCGCCAAATAAATATTTAAAATAAGTATATTTATGTATATTAAATTAAAAAAAGAGAGAGAAAAATGCTGACATATTTAGGGGTTGGGGTCATGATGTTAACTTGCTCTCAAGTAATTCTCAAGTAATTCTCAAGTAATGTATGAGGGTGTGTGTGTGTGTGTATAATTAAATACACACACATATAATTAAACTTTGTTATATTTGCTTTACGTCTCCCTTTCAAGTGTATAACTGTATATGTATATTTACCATATACTCATTTACACATGAAAGGAAGATAGAGCGAAAGTAACAAAATTTAGTAAGTTAATTGGTGAATCTAGATGCTGAAGATACAGTGTTCATTCTGCTATTCCTGCAGTTTTTCTAAAGACTGAAATTTTTCAAAGCAAAAAGTTTAGGGGAAATATAGGAAGTGAGTCTTCCCTTCTACAGACAACAAAGAAAAAAGGGAAAGAAGAGGAAGTAAGGAGAAACTTTCTGATACTACCAACATAATTATTCTTGCTGCTGAGAGAACAGAATGGAAGCGGGGAGACCAGTGAGCTGAGTCTACTGCAGCAGAAATGCCAAGAGCTGATGGTGGCTGAGACTAGGCCAGAGGCATTACAGATGACACGGAAGACACGGCCCCACCTGAAGCTCTCCTTCCTAAGAGGCAGGACATGGAGCCTGCCAACCCCATGGGGTCTGCTAAAGATGAGAAAGTGATGAGAATACACGTACGAGGAGAGAAGAGGTTGACAATATCTGCTGCGGGAAATGTGATGGAGGGCTGATCAGGAGGAGCTGGGACGGCACTGCAGAACTCAGCAGAGATTAGAGACAGAGTTGATGGTGACCACTCAGAGCTATGTGGTTTCCCCATCGACATTCAAGATCCAGAAAGAGTAGTTTAATAGGTGGGAGTGGCAAATAGCCTGAAGTGATGGGCAACTCCTGAGAGGAGGGGCTGACAGATAGAGAGGAAACAGAGGCCAAGAAGGCCAAGAGCAGGCATAGTGGGAATCATGGAATGACAGCTCTGGAAAGAGCGAAAGCTGTGGTCACAGAGGGAGACATTGTAAAATCATGCAACAGAAGTGCAGCAAGGGAAGAGAGGCCTGGGACCAGGGAGCAGGTGGCCAATGTGTAGCAGACATGAGGGTCACAGCAGATGAAAAATGCAGAGAGGGTAAGACACTCTCTTGTTCAATGTTTCTATTAATAACAAAATTGCTCCTTGCATCTCAATTTAGCATTGCCAGTGTCCTTCTTGGATTGTGAACTGAATTGTATTGCACTCATGCCTCCAAAATAGATGATGCACTGCACTCCAGAAGGAATTGTGTGTCCTTTGCCAGTAAGTCAGTTAATATCTGAGAAGCTGAGGTCAGGGCTCATTTACAAACACACACACGCATACATCCACAGCACCCTCAGATGAAATGTAAACACAATAAGATAATCACATAACTAACCACTTGGTCATACATGGCTTACCTCTCCTCGGTCTCCAAACATGGAATCTGGAGGTTTGGGGAGTTGTTGTCCACTGATCACTTTCAGGATGAGCTGTTTTTTGGGGTTGGCAGGAAGTGGGTCACCTGAGAAAGGGTTGAAAGTACCTAAGACAAATAGAGGTTAAAATCTAAGGTTGGTAGCATGGAAATTACATGCACATGTGCACACATGCTGAAGAAGGGAATGGCAACCCACTCCAGCATTCTTGCCTGGAGAATACCCAGGGACAGAGGAGCCTGGGATTTAAAGAATTAAATATACTGCATGGGTGGTTTAGTCACTCAGTCATGTCCGACTCTTTGTAACCCCATGGACTGTAGCCTGCCAGGCTCCTCTGTCCATGGGGATTCTTCAGGCAAGAATACTGGAGTGGGTAGCCATGCCCTCCTCCAGGGGATCTTCCCAACCCAGGGATCGAATCCAGGTCTCCCACATTGCAGGTAGATTCTTCACCATCTGAGCCACCAGGGAAGCCCATGAATACTAGAGTGGGCAGCTTATACCTTCTCCAGGGGATCTTCCTGACCCAAGAATTGAACTGGGGTCTCCTGCATTGCAGGCAGATTCTTTACCAGCTGAGCTACAGGGGAAGGCCAAATACCAGCCTACCAGGGAAGGCTACCAAATTATTAAACAGTGGTGACAAGAGTCACTTACATTCCAAGTTGATATAGCCACTATGGAAGACAGTATGATGAATTATTAAAAAACTAGGAATAAAATTATCATATGACCCAACAATCCCAATACTGGGCATAAACACTGAAAAAACCATAACTGAAAAAGATGCATGTATCCCAGTGTTCATTGCAGCACTATTTACAACAGCTAGGACATGGAAGCAACCTAGATGCCCATGGACAGATGAATGGGTAAAGAATATGTGGTACGTATATACAGTGGAATATTACTCAGCCATTAAAAAGGGACACATTTCAATCAGTGCTAATGAGGTGGATGAACCTAGAGCCTATTATACAGAGTGAAGTAAGTCAGAAAGAGAAAAACAAATATACTGTATATTAACACATATATATGGAATCTAGAAAGATGGTACTGATGAACCTATTTGTATGGCAGCAGTGGAGATGCAGACATAGAAAACAGACTTATGGACAGGGTGGAGGCGGCAGGAAGGAGAGGGTGCAACGAACAGAAACAGGATCATGGAAACATATGCACTAACATATGTAAAATGGAATAACCAACAGGACTTTGCTGTATAACTGAGGGAACACAAACCTGGGCTCTGTGACATCCTAGAGGGCTGGGATGAGGTGGGAGGTGTGAGGGAGGGGACATATATATACCTATGGCTGATCCATGTTGATGTTTGGGTGGAAACCAACACAATATTGCAATTAACCTTCAATTAAAAATAACTATTTTTAAAAAAGAGTTCCTTATTTACATTCCAATACTTAATTTTTCTCGGTTTTAAAAATCATGTTGCAAAACACTGAGGCACTCTGCTTTCCCGAGTGCTCCTTCAGTAAATGTCTCTTGCATTCAGAGATACGACTATGAAATTAACACACACCTTTGCACATCTGCTGGGGTTTGAGAACGTAGCCGCAGTTGCCGTTTGTCTTGAATTTGGCTCGATTTAACTGCATCATTCGCCCTTCAGACTGGTAGTTCAGTGCCACTGTGCAAGTTCAAAATTTAAGAAAATTAGGTAAGATAGCAGCCTAGACTCAAGACCCACGGAGAACTGCTCCTCCCAGAGGTATACACACCTAGCTGGCAACCTGCGTTCCAGTAGGGCAGAGGGTTGAAGTTACTGGAATCGATGCGGTAGGCGGAGGGATAAATTCTCGTGAGCTGCTTCTGGTTATAAATCATGAACTGCTCTGATTTCTGCTGAACCACTTGATGTGCTCTTGTTTCACTAAAGGATAACACATTTCCTGTGGTTCCTAACAGGGTTTTTTACCAAAGAAAACAGAAAAGTGAGAACTGCAGCAAAGAAAACACCACTCATGAAATTGCCTGAGTCCGATTACACCAATAATAAAAGGCAGAGCAAAAGAGCAAATTCAACCAGAAGAGGCTCAGCTCCTGAGCAAGAAAGATCTATAAAATCCCACTCCCAAGACTCTTTTACCATTTCAAATCAGAGCTTTGCATCTTGTTCAGATAACTGTCTATTTTTGAATCCCATATTCTCTCAAAAGAATTCTCTTATCTCCTTACTTCATGTTGATCTGGCTAGTAGGAAGAGGGCAGAGAGGGAACATTTTCTAGGTGCCTGATTCAAACAAAATAGCTTTGCCAGAGAGCAAGACATCTATGGATAAATAAAACTATCTATGCAACTCATTCCTGATAAAAGGGAGACAATCATGGAAGGCATCATTTAGAAAGCACACATGTGAAACACATTAAGTGACTGCATTTGAGGCTTAAGAAAATAAAGGGAAAAGAGTAATTCCAAAACAGGAAAATTGGGTTTTATGTTGATTTGAATAGAATCTTGAAGCCAGTCAAAACCTGTTTGGGAGAAAGGAATAATAATGGAAAAAGAATTTAAAAGAATATTATAAAGAATATCCACCTAGTCAAGTTTATAAATTATGGGGAAAAATGGGAGGTAAAAAAAAAAAAACAAACAGGAAGCCGATATTAAAGTTTCTGCTTGGAGCATCATCAGAAAGGGATAATCCAGGGCCAACGATGCTACAAGTTAGGGGGTCACGATGGAGTAAACCTCCAAATATTTAATATCCTACCCCTTTCTCCCAATTCTATCTTTTTGTGCCATACATCTAGAATGCCCCACCACTCCTACTTCTTCAGTAAATATCCATACCTCATCCCCAAAATGACCACCCAATCTCATCTGGACCTGTTGGAAGAGACCAGCCTAAACTTCCCCAGAGTCTCATTTTCATTCCAGTGTGTACTCTGAACCCAGACTGAAGGACATGGCCCATGAAGCAAAGTTGAATTACTGTTTTACTGGACCTGAACTATATCCAGACTGTACAAATTAATTTGTGCACAGTCTCCCAGGGCCCCTGTGGTCCTCGGGTTGTACAGTCTTAGATATTAAATACTGGCCAAATTGACTAGCCACTACATTCTAGAGTTGGAACTTGAAACAGTCATAAATACAAGTGAGAGGCAAAGAAATTAGAGAATTACAGTGTTTAACTTGATGATTTCCTGCATACAGACTCCTTATCATATATATCGTATTGACATAACTTTTTAGCAAGGTTACATATCTCAAGCATACTAAAAATGATCATACTTGTAGGTGTTGATGAGAAATACTTTGAACATAATAAAAGAAAATATAGTCTTTGTGACAAACCACTTTCAGATGTAACAGCACTAAAATTAGTACACTGTTTCCTCTCTCTACATAAATTAGGCACACCACATCATCAGTAAGATGACCTTGCTAATTAGGCACATGTCAATTAGCATACTAATAGAGCTGAGTTGTTTTGCATTAGGATAAGCCATGCATTCATTATCTATTACTTATTTTGTGGTATAGATACACACACACACACACGACAAAAATAGGTGATGTTCAAGAACAATCCTCAATATTATTTTCCATTAAGCTAATGGGATTATGATTTCCTGAGGCATGCAGTAGAAATATTTCTATGAACCAAATATACCTCTAACTCCATTAAAATACTCCCCAAGTTTATTTTCTAGCTGCAGGTAGTTATTGGCTTCCCTTGTAGCTCAGTCAGTAAAAAATCTGCCTGCAATGCAGGAGACCTGGGTTTGATTCCTGGGTTGGGAAGATTCCCTGGAGAAGGGAATGGCAACCCACTCCAGTATTCTTGCCTGGAGAATCCCATGGACAGAAGAGCCTAGCAGGCTACAGTCCACAGCGTCACAAAGAGTCGGGCACGACTGAGCGACTACACCACCACCACCACTACCTGGCCGTGATTATAAGAATATGACATTCAGGTATCACCTCATACTGGTCAGAATGGTCATCATCAAAAAGTCTACAAATAATAAATGCTGGAGACAGTGTGGAGAAAATGGACCCTTCTACACTATTGCTGGGAATGCAAATTGTAGCAGCCGCTATATTAAAAAGTGTGGAGGTTCCTTAAAAAACTAAACAGAGAACTACCATATGATCCAGCAATCCCATTCCTAGGCATATATCCAGATAACACAAAAACTCTAATTCAAAAAGACACATGCATCTTGATGTTCATAGCAGCACTATTTACAATAGCTAAGGCATGGGAGCAACTTAAATGTCCATCCACAGATGAATGGATAAAGAAGATGTGGGGTGTGTGTGTGTGTGTGTGTGTATACATACATACATCCATACACACACACACACACACACAAACAGAAAACTCAGCCATAAAAGAGAACAAAATAATGCCATTTGCAGCAATATGGATGAACCTAAAGATTATCATACCAAGTAAAGTGAGACAAAAAAAGACAAATACTACATGATATGATTTGCATGTGGGATCTGAAGTATGCCACAAATGAACCCATTTACACAATAGAAATAGACTCACACACACAGAAAACAAACCTACAGTTACAAAGAGGAAAGCGTAGGGATACATTAGGAGTTTAGGATTAATACATACAACTATTATTGGAAACAGTGACAGAATTTATTTTCTTGGGCTCCAAAATCACTGCAGATGGTGACTGCAACTATGAAATTAAAAGACGCTTGTTCCTTGGAAGAAAGTGAAAGTGTTAGTCACTCAGTCAAATCCGATTCTTTGTGACCCTCATGGACTGTAGCCCGCTAGGCTCTTCTGTCCATGGGCTTCTCCAGGCAAGAATACTGGAGTGGGTTGCCATGCCCTCCTCCAGGGGATCTTCCCAACCCAGGGATCAAACCCAAGTCTCCTGCATTGCAGGCAGATTCCTTACTGTCTGAGCCACTAGGGAAGTATCTTGGAAGAAAAGCTATGACAAACCTACACAGCATATTAAAAAGTGGAAACATTACTTTGCCAACAAAGATCCATATAGTCAAAGCTATGGTTTTTCCAGTAGTCATGCATGGATGTGAGAGTTGGACCATAAAGAAGGCTGAAAACCAAGGAATTGATGCTTTTGAACCATGGTGTTGGAGAAGACTCTTGAGAGTCCCTTAGACTGCAAGGAGATCAAACCAGTTAATCCTAAAAGAAATCACTCATAAATATTCATTGGAAGGACTGATGCCGAAGGTTCAATACTTTGGCCACCCGATGCATGAGCTGACTCATTAGCAAAGACCCTGATGCTGGGAAACATTGAAGGCAGGAGGGGAAGGGGATGACAGAGGACGAGATGGTTGGATGGCATCACCAACTCGATGGACATGAGTTTAAGCAAGTTCCAGGAGATGGTGAAGGACAGGGAAGCCTGGTGTGCTGCAGTCCATGGAGTCACAGAGTCAGACATGACTAAGAAACTGAACAAAAACAAGAGCAAAATACATAAAATAAACAACAAGGTCCTCCTGTATTGCACAAGGGACTAAATTCAACATCTTATAATAACTTGTAATGCAAAACAATCTGGAAAAAAAAGAAGGTTCACTTCCTCAGAAGTCTACAGGTTCTCATATTCTCACACACGAAGTTCAATTTTTCTTAATAATTGTCATCATCTGAAGAAGGATTCAACACCAAAGGGAAGAAAATCTTCAGATAAAAAAATATACACTTGTAGAATAGGGGAAGAAAAAAGAAAGATCTGAGGAAAAATCCTGGAGGTTGTGAAGACATAAGACTCAGCACAATGTTGTTTTAGCATCACTGAGACATGAGAATGGGAGACTCTGATGTAATTTTCACTTCCACTGAAACTACAATTATACTGAAAACCCACATGATCATAGTGTATCTTCATAAGCACTCAATAACTGGACAAAACAGAAATGAGAAGCAAAGAGGGTAAGGAGAAAGTGCAGCCAGCAGGAAGTCAGGGTAAGAAGAGTTGTGACCAGGATTTCTCAGTTCCACATATGGCAATTGATGGGTAAAAAACTGTGAAAGAGCCAATGCTTTTGAAATTTCTGCTCTTTTTGTTAAAATTTCAATCTGTGGGTTAAATTATTTTCATCAAGGTCAAAACTCTCAATGAGAAAATATGGGGCATTTCAGGATGTTATTTTCGCTAATTAATTTCCTCTTTCTTCTAGTCATTCACACTTGGAATGGCCATCTGTGATCTGACCATCAAACTAGGTCAAGTGTCCATAGTTTAAACACAGGGAAGACCTTGCTCTGATCCATCTGCCTTTTTAATAATAAAGTCCTCCTCTGCCCTGCAGGAAATGTCTCTGACCTCTAGCCAGTTAGGCAAACAAAGTGATCAATAGAGCGATCCCTGTGAGCTAAGCATTGTTCCAGCAATCAGTTTCCTGACATTCAAGTTGGATTCTACGCAGTTCCAGAAATGTGTTTCGATGATTCGATTAACAAAAGTTTAATTAACAATTGACAGAAAAAGGTCAGGGATGTTTATCCAGAAGTGAAAACACTCAGGCCTTACCATCATCCACAATGTCCTGGGCTGCCACAGAGTTTGTGTACACAACCAAATCAGAGAGCTCTCGACACAGCTTCATGGTTTTCCTTCGGCGGCCCAACCTGTAAAACACACCCAGGACTCATGACGTTTTAGAGCTGGAAGAAGTTTGGGCTTTTGGTTACTCCACCTTCCCTACCTGCTCTGATGGAGCCAGGATTAGAACCTAAATGTGATTTCTAGTTCAGCACTGTCTCCACTACAACACTCTACTCATGTGGCTTTATTCACTGTTCAGCCAGATTTTATCCACAGTCTGTTCTCCTGAATTTATGAGTTCTGTTGTGAAGGGCTGGATTCCTACCAGTACCCAACTGTGGAGTAATACCAGAGTTTACCAGGGAATCACCCTACTTTGGCAGAAGGAGAACCTGGCTCGACTAAAAAGCCTATTATACATCTAAGAGTCCCCTGGACTGCAAGGAGATCAAAGCAGTCAATCCTAAAGGAAATGAACCCTGAATACGCATTGGAAGGACTAATGCTGAAGCTGAAGCCCTCTGGCCACCTGCTGCAAAAAGCTGACTCATTGGAAAAGACTCTAATGCTGGGAAAGATTGACGGCAGGAGGGAACGGGGCAACAGAGGATAAAATGGCTGGATGGCATCACCAACTCAATGGACATGAGTTTGAGCAAACTCCAGGAGATAGTGAAGGACAGGAAATAGTCAGACACGAATTAGTGACTGAACAATAATATATCTAACAAGAAACACACCAAACCTTCCATAGTCATTATCTTCTAGAGGTGTATTTATAGTGATTTTGATTTTCTTCTTTATGCCTTTTCTATTAATATATTCAACTTTTTAAGACAAACATCACTTACTCTCTCTATATATTCATGCAGTATATATTCTATAAACCATTCCTAGGATTTCTTTTCCTCCACAACTTTACAAATTCTACCACTTGCTCTTTGCCTCAATAAAATTCTCTGCAGAATACCACATTCCCTTTACAGAAGCACTTTTCTCCTCCCAGAAAACATATAATCATTAAGAACTTCAGTCTTCACCAAATATACACAAATGGCCAATAAGAACATGACAAGAAGCTCACTAGTCATTGAGGAGATGTGAACCAAACTAAAACGAGATACCACTTCATGTCTACTAGGTTGGCTATAACCAAAAGGGCAGGTAATAATGTGTGTTGGCAAGGATGAGGAGAAATTGGAATGTTCACACACTACTGGAGAATTTTAAATGGCTCAATTGCTTTGCCAATATAGTTCGGCAGTTCAAAAAATGAAACAGTTACCATATGACTCAGCAATTCCACTTTTAACTATATACCCAAGAGAAATTAAAACCTATATTTACAGAAAAACTTAGAAATAAATGTTCATAGCAGTATTATCTATAATAGCCAGAATGTAAAAACAATCTAAATATCCCTCAGCTAATGAACAAATAAAGTGCAATATATTCATACAATGGAATATTATTCAACAATAAAAATGATGAAGTACTGATACATTCTACAACATAGATGAATCTTGGAAATATTATACTAAGTGAAAGAAGTCAGACAAAAATGGACCAAATATGGTAGGATTCCATTTATAGGTAATGTCCAAAAAAGGCAAATTTATAGAGACCAAAAGCAGATTAGTTGGGGGACTTTCCTGGTGGTCCAGTGGTAAGACTCTATACTCCCAACACAGGAGGCACAAGTTTGATCCCTGGTCTCGGAACTAAGATCCCCACATGCCACACGGTGCAGCCAAAAATAAGTAGATTAGTTGGTATCAGGGGCTGGGGGAGAGAGGGATGGGAAATCTCTGCTAATGGTAGAGTTTCTTTTTGGTGTGAAAATATTCTGGAATTAGATAGTGATGATATAGATTCATTCACTCTGTTAATATTTACTGAGCACCTAATGGAGATAAAACAGTAAACAAATCAGACAAAAATTCATATCATAATGATATTTATAAATATTCAACAAAAGAATTAAGGTCAAAATGTGTCAATAACTCATTTGAGAAAGAAGACATGAACACAAACAGGAATAAAAATCAATGGGAAGAAAGAGTCCACCGTGTAATTAGGAAATTCTGTAGCCATAGGTGAAAAATCTGGTTTTGTGAAAGCAAATGATTATAAATGAATGTGAGGGGAGCCATGCCTAGAAATGACAAGGAAAGCCCCCAAGACACTCCATATTACAGAGAATTTCTACATACAGTTTGCTTTTTTTAATCCTTATCTAAAAATTGAGTTAGTTTATTGAAGTCCCAAAAGGCTACAGTCATAGCTGCTTGGGCCTTAGTAGCTATTACGGCAAATTTCTAATTGATTTAAGTGAAGCATGGAACATGACTTTGTGTGATAGCTTCCCTGGCTATTGGGGTTCCCAGGTGGCACTAGCAGTAAAGAATCTGCCAAATCAGGAGACATAAGGGATGTGGGTTTGATCCCTGTGTTGGAAGACGATTCAAAGTTGAGCCTTTGTCAACCTTATATTTGAGAACATTCACAGCAGAGGTCTCCTGGAAAGTGATTCTATTCTCTTACATCCTTGAGTGTAACTATTTATACATATTAAATTTTCTGTACCCTAAAGGTAAGGACCATACACATCTTCTTTGCCCTTACTAATTAGCTACTATCTTATATATGGACATTCTATTGAAGTGAGGCTCAAATATAAAATTTATTTCAACACTAAGTGATTCATTCCTACAGGACCTCTATGCTTCCAATTTCATTTTAGGCTTTCAATAAAGCCACGGGTATGTTTATGTGCACATGTTTGTATATCTAACTGTCTATGAAGGATAAATTATATAAATATAAATTTATATTTCTTTGTGAGACTTACTACTATATATATAATCTTCCAGAAAATCCTATATCAAATCATGTATCACAATTTGGGTTCTAAAATTATGGTCATTTTACTCATCTCAAATTCTACTGGCAGTTATAAAGCAGGCCTCCCTGCTGGCTCAGTGGTAAAGAATCCGCCTGCCAATGCAGGAGACATGGGTTTGATCCCTGGGTCAGGCAAATCCCCTGGAGGAGGAAATGGCAGCCCACCCCAGTATTTTGGCCTAGAGCACCCCATGGACAGAGGAGCCTTGTGGGCTACAGTCCAGGGGGTCACAAGAGTCAGACATGACTTAGTGACTCAACAACAACAAATAATAAAGCAGCAGCTGATATTTTTGAGCACTTAGTTAATTAGGGTAGGGCTCATCGGCTAAAGAGTTGAATTCCTTCAATCTTTACAATAAAATAGACACAAATGAGGAGCCTACCTAGTCCCATGTTAAAGTTGGAGGAACAAGAGTTTTAAGTCTGACTGATTTCAGATCACCGGCTCTTCACATGTGCTGATCATCTGTCTTCTACTTCTGTCTCCTATAACTCTCCTCTGTGCTAGTTCATGTGGTCCTTCTCTCTTCTCTCAAGATACCTGTTACCTGGCAACTGTTATAGCCAGCATTTAAGAGCCCACTGTGCACCAGGCTGTAAAAGTCCCCTAAGTATATTATCATCTCATACCCTGATCGCGTGTCCCACTGCACTGAGCCCTTTACCTTGTGATCTGATTTTCCAGATACGTACAACTACCCAGCCAAGCTGATGGGGACAGAGAGGTCCAGAGCCTGAGTAAGAAACATAGGGAGCTTTCTTACCGGTACAGCTGGCCAGTCTCCTTGCCAGGATTCTGCTGTGCATCCTCCTCGTCATCAGTACTATAAGATTTAGACCGTGATTTTGTGGTTTTCTGCCAGAAAAATCAGAGAAAACTTAACACAAGCTCATTGCATCAGGTACCTCTACAATATACAAAGAATGAAATGAACTTTAAAATACACACAGACACACAAGGACAATAACCTGGAGAAAAATAATTCACCAAATA
This sequence comes from Redunca redunca, assembly GCA_006410935.1. Classification (NCBI taxonomy): domain Eukaryota; kingdom Metazoa; phylum Chordata; class Mammalia; order Artiodactyla; family Bovidae; genus Redunca; species Redunca redunca. Next base: position 247,417 of record SJYQ01000155.1, on the reverse strand, counting down.
TTTCAGCTTGCCTTAGCAACAAGCCTTTGTTGTTTAGGCACTAAGCCATGTCTGACTCATTTGGGACGCTATGGTTTGTAGTCTACCAGGCTCCTCTGTCCATGGGATTTCCCAGGCAAGAAAGCTGGAGTGGTGGCCATTTCCTACTCCAGGGGATCTTCCCCATCCAGAGATAAAATCCGCATCTCCTGTGGCTCCTGCATTGGCAGGCAGTTTCTTCACCACTCACCCACCTGGGAAGCCCAATAAAGAGAGTGTCTTTGGCCAAAATTATCTTAAAATAATCAAGGCAAAACTGAGGGTTTCATGCTGTGAAACTGACTTCTAAGGCACATAAAATATAGGTCTTAGACTATTAGTCATGCATTAAAGGTTTCTATGAGGGGTAGGGTCAAGTTGTAATATTTATTTAAATGATTATAAGGGATAAAGTGTCCTCATATAGAAAGCTCACTCTTCCTTTTGAATTACTTATNGAAAGCTCACTGTTCCTTTTGAATTACTTATAAAAGGCAGATTTCATTAAAAAAAAAAAAAAGACAAGCAGTATTTTTTTAAATGAATAATTACCATTCCTGCTTTTGTTCAGTATGGACTCAAAAACTCATCTAAGTCAAACTGTTCTTTTGAGATTTTGACCCATTTTAATTTCTAGAGCAGAATGAAGATTATTACCTATGGTATTCAGGCTGAAAGACTGTAGGACTAACCTGATGTCTTTGGACAGATTAGCTGTTAGACCCAAAACCTGAGCAATGATGCAGTTTCATCCCCACAACATTGGAAATAAATCCAATATTTGGCAATACATATCTCAATGACACAAATAATGGGGAGGGACCCTAGTAACTGCAGAAAACCATGTCACCAAAAACTCAGCTTCTACAAACAAAGGTAAAACTTTTAGACAAGCACCTTGGACAACTGGGGAACATGTCTTAGAAAAGGAAAGGGACTCCATCCCCACATTACCATGGGACCAAATTGCCTTCCAGATTTTCTCATTCATAATCAACAAAAAAAGTAAGCTATACTATTGGCATAAATGCACTCAACTCTACTGCACTGACAGCAAGGTGCCAATTTAGTCTGGAACCTTCTCAGGTCTTGGTTATGCCTTGTGGACCACAGTGTACCTGGAGTGGGAACCCAAGCATCTGATGAGCTCATGTTTCAGACTGGCCTCTCACCATGCTGATAAATCAGTTAATCTCTCAAGTTTCCTATTGTACTTTTTCTAAAGGGTACAAAAATAACATCTATCTTAAAGGATTATTATTTTTGTGGTGATTAAATAAGATGGCATGGAAAGTTGTATAAACTTTCAGTTTAAAATACTATTAACTTTTAAAAAATAACCTATAAAGTCTTGAGGACATTCATTCTTATGACTTAAGACATAATAAAGTCTGATTCTGTAGTAGCTGAAGCACTCCCTAAAAGCTTTACTTTGGAAAGTAATTTTAATTTAAATGAGTAGTTGTAATCAAGAAATGAAATATTCTTCAATTCCATATACAGTTAGTAATTTGAAGAGTTACAAAAATAATAAATCTATTTCTCAGGTTCATTTTAAAATATAAAATGCAAAAAGCAGAAATAAGTAATAATCATCAACGACAGGTATATGGAAAAACGATGATATATTTTCTTTATATAAAGTTTTGACACATCATCATTAGCATACTATATTCAGTTTTTATCTTACTTTTTTAAGGTTTTGCATGTTGAACTCTTTAGAGAGATCATCTTTCAATGGCTCATAACTGTCCATTGTGTGAATGAATCATAGTTTACTTAAGCAGTCTACATGGGAGAACATTTTTATTGTTTTCAGTTTATTATGACTATTTTGTCCAAACTTTTAATAAATTATTCTATTGATGGGCAGGAAATTCTAGATACAACGTTCTTTAAAGTAAAAGAAATGGCCTTGGGAAACCTCATGCATAAAATTCATCACTTAATAACTGCTTTACATTTTTATTGACGTACCACATACACTTAGAAAAGTACAAGAACTGTAAGTGTACAGCATGATAACTTTCCACACGTGAAACCACCCAAATGAGGAAATGGAATATTATCTGCCCCCAAATCTTCAGATTCTCCCACTTGGTCATCACCTTCTCCCCAGAAGTAACTACTATCCTGACTTTAACCCCATAGATTTTTTTTTTTTTTTTGCCTATTTTTGAGGTTCATATAAATGGACTCAAACTATATGCACTCTTCTGGGTCTGGATTCTTTTGCTCAATGTCATATTTACAAAGATCACACTATTGCATGTAGCTGTAGTTTTGTCATTCTCATTGCTGTTATTTTCTTATACAAATACACCATCATTTTTATTCACTCTATCATTGATAGACGTTTGAACTGTTTCCTATTTGTACTGTTACAAATAAGGTCCCTGTAAATAGCATTGCTTCAGTCTCATGACATACACCTAACAATAAAGCTGATAAGCCACTCATGGTTCATAGAGTGGTTGAGTAGATACTATGAGGGTGTTATTGTGAAGGATGTATGCAGAATCTCAACATCACTCTAATTTACATTTCCCAGGACTGATCAGGGTTTTTCCATATCAGTCACTTGGATATCTTCTACTGTGAAGCACAGTTAAGTCTTTTGCTCATTTTTTTAAAATTAGAGTGCTTTCTATTGATTTGTAGAGATTTTTTAATATATTCAGGACATAAGTTCTTTGTGTGATACGTGTAGTGAAAATATTATTTCCCAGAATGCTATTTGCTCTCATACTTCTGATGAAAAGAAGTTCTTAACTTTTAAAGTAGTTTCACTATCAATCTTTTCCTTTTCTGGGGTCCTGTTGAAGGAATCTACAGTTATTCCAAGGTCATGATGATATTCTCCTGTTACCTTCTCGACTCTTTAAATTAACTGAGTTATGCAAATTATCACTCTTAATTCATTTACCTTATGTTTTCCGAAGTTGGTCATGAGGGATCGTCCATGTGCTTTCTTTCCACTTTCCTTTGCATCTGGATGCTGAGTAAATAAAGCATATTATGATTGTTTATCTTCTTTGTTTTTGTTTTGTCCTCAATTCTGGTGGAAGGGAATGGGGCCCCTCTCTCCTTCTGCCTCCAGGTGGGCAGCAAGCAAGTGCTGCTCATTTCTTCCTGCTCTTCCCTGCAGGTGCTGTGTCTGTCTTCAGAGAGGGGGACATGTACAGGCTAGAAGTCTCTATTCCAGGGGACAGAAAGCCACCCTGCTAAAAGGGTTTAGGCTCTTATCCAATTGCCATCCCTAAAAATATGTATTAGGTGATTCACATGATCTAGGGGGAGACCTATAGGCCCTCCCTGCCCTCCCAGGACTTCCAGCTGAACAGAGATTACCTCATAAAAGGGAAGAGTGTGGGTGACCAAAACCACCCCAAATCAAAAGGTCAGGGAGAGCATCTACATATATCTAGAGAAACGAATTAAAGATGCAATTCAGAAGCGGGAAGCTGGGTTGGGGAAAGAGGCAGTTCAGAAAATGCTGGAGAAGGATGGGTAGCGGGTTTACAGGTTTATATGTATTGGCTGGTTTATATGTATTGACTGCCTTTGAAGATCTATTAAAATTGATCATTAACTCTTCAAAAACACTGGAATTAAGAAAGTAGTTCAGATGTGGCATAGAAGTAATTCTGCTCTCCAAGTTAGAAGACTTCATTCTGCCACCAAGTAGACACAGGGGCTTTGGCAAAACTCACTCTCTTGACCTCAGTTCTCTTATCTGTGAGTTGGGGGGAGGAATACACCAATTAACCTCTGAGTTCCTTTCTAGTTCTAGTAGCTCATCCCTCAGTAGGGGAACATGTCATCTATTGTCCAAAACAGGACTCTGAAGAGTAAAATGGGGCACTTTTAGTAATGACACTGGGACAACAGGTATGAAGTGGGGCTGTCCCAGGCAGGTTGAGATATAAGGTCATGTACTTAACAGGCACCTACTATGCCCCAAGGACTATACCAAGTACATTACATATATTCTCTAATTTTAATACATACAACCATGCCTAGAGACAACTGTAATTAAAATCCTAGTTTTACAGATAATAAAAACTAAAGTATAGCAAAGTTCGATAACATGCCCAAAGTTGCAAAGCCAGTTGTTGATAAAACAGGGATTCTATATAGTTCTAAGTCTCCTGTCTGACTTGCTACCTCTCCCCTACTCTATATTCCCTCTTTATGTAGAAGTATATACAAATATCTCTCCTCAACTTGACCTCTCCTTGAGCATCAACACCACACCGTTAATTGAATTAATGAATCAGACATCATGATAAGAACTTGATATGTATACAAGGGAGACAGCAAGCAAGAGAGGTGCAGACCCTGTTCCTCCCTGGGCTTGCACTTTAATGATGGACACAAACGATCATAACACACTTGAACAAGACTATGATGGGGAAGGTCCAGCATGCTGCCTCATGACAGAGAAGGCGGATTAAGAAGGACTTCTAAGGGGACATGTTACAAAAGCTGAAGCCATAGGTAGGTAGACATTGGCTATGTGTTGTGAAAAAGAAGGGTACTGTGGCCAAGGAAAGTGTGAATGCAAAGGGCAAATGCTGTAAACATGGTACCTTCCAGGAAACTAAGTGGGGTGTGTGTGTTTAGATTATACACATGCATTAGTTGACCAGTCAGAGCGGGGGGTTGGCTCTTCTTTTGGGCTATAGCTTGCAATGTGAACTTTATCCTCCAAGCTATGAACAACATTTGAATCGTTTACGATAGAAAAATAACATGGTCAGACACGTATTTCTGAAATATCGCTATGGTAGTAGTTGTATAGATGAGAGAATGGAGGGAGTGGGAGCTTGGGAGAGCTGGAAAAGTCTATTTAAGGACCAATTAAGGCTACCCAGATGACCGGAACTGGGATGTAAAAAAGGAGTGGATTCAAGGACTTAAGGTAGGCATCCTTCCTGTATGTACTAAGTTCTTCCAGTGGAAAGGATGCGATTTCATTGTTATTTTATGCCAGGAATCTCCAGGGAAAAGATGGCAGGGCAGCACACACTGCTGCATGCACTGCTGGGTGCTAAGCCGGGGGGAGGGAGCTGAAGTGAGTGTCTCCTGAGCCCCACAGCACGTTCTCAGGTGTGGCTTCACAGATGCATATGTATCTGACACAGGTGGACTTCTCTCAACAGTAACCTGTCTTTGCTTGCCCACTGAGTCAAAACCATATTTGAAAAACTAACCCAACAGAAGGGTTAAAAAAAATCCTAACACTTTGTAGTCAGTTTAAGTCACAGGCTCCGTTTACTTTATGCAGTCTAATGCATTCTTGCAGCCACCCAGATTTAAGGGAGAGTAAAAAACAAGAAAAGGGAGGATGAGCTTTGTCCTACCACATATCTGAAATCTGAAGTCCCCTGCCATCTTACTTGATGAGGAAATTACCATTAGGATCGCTTCCATAAAAGAAAGATGAACCTGTTTTGTTTCTTCAAAAATCTCTAAGACCTGCTGTTGCCTTTCCAGTTGGGATGATCTAGGATGGAGCAAAGACTTCTCCAAAAGCATAAGGGGAAGTGATTGGTCCAGATTAGCCAAAGAGAGTTCACCAGGAACAAGAAACAGAAATCAAGCTGGGCAAAGCAAATGTGATTTGACAGACATTTGTGTGGTTGAAAGTAGAGGCTGGAGGCCAGGGAGGAAGAGGTGAGGCTTACAGCTATTTACAGAAATGTTTAAGAAAATGCAAAACTGTATGATAAACTGTAGGGCAGTGATGCTGTAATTGACATTCTATTTGCCCCCCAACAATTCATTCTGCCCATCTAGCATGGAGTTTCAGAAGTGCCAGTTCCAGGGATAAGTGATCATTGGCATCAGCAAGCCAATGCTATCCTATGCCCATGCTGATTTACTGTTCCAAGGAGAACACCTACACAAGGTCACAGGGATCAGCTCAGGGGTCGTCACATGAGCTAAGCTGCTCATCCAGAAGTCAGTACAAATTCTGGTTTGTTGGGTGAGGCACATGCACTGTCTCACTCTCTCTGGGCTTGGACCAAGAAACATGTAGTTCAGGGGCCTGCTGGCAGTCACACTGCAACCACCAGGAGAGGGGAAACCAGACAGGGGATGATGCTAATTACATGGTAGCTAGAACAGAAAGACATGTCTTTGATGACCCTGCTTAGCCTCTGAATTGAGCCCACCTTGAAGGCCATTCTGAAAACAAACTTGCCACTTACCTAACCCAACATCGTTCTTCATTATTTAAGCCACTTTGAATGAGGTTTTCTATGTTTGGAAGCAAAGTAGACCTGAGAATCAGCAAGGTGTTTGAATGGCTGGACTTCTGTAGCATCTAGAAAGTAACCACCAATGCTGAGTGGTCACTCAGATCCATGGGTAATGATCTTCCCTCTGCTGGGGCATGCTGAGCCCTGGAGGACAGACAGCAGTAGCAGGGGAGGCTGCTATCAGCTAAGCCGGAGACCACATGGATCTGCTTTGAGCCAGAATAAATGCCCTCAATCTCCTGCCATGATAATATCAATAAACCCACCATCTCTCTCCCTTGCCCATTTGTACTTTATCAGAAGGCAGAATAAAAATCTCACCCAGAGCCTAAACCATTCATTCATTCAATAACCATGCATGACGGTCATAACAAGTCCCAGGCACTAGACAAGTCAGAAAAATAATGGTTATCAAGACTGACATGGCTCCTGGCTTCATGAGATCTTATAGTCTAGTTGAGAAGATAGATATTGAACAAGTAATTGCAAATAAACTTCTTTAGAAAGAAGATACAACAGACTACCATCAACAATATAAAAGGGATAACTAACGTAATCTAGGTGTCAAGGCAAGACTCATTCAGAAGACCACATAGATGCTGGAATTTAAAAGCCTAAGTAGAAGTTAGCTAGAGTAGATGTGGGAATGCAGTGTTTCAAGTAGAGAAAATGGAAAGTAAGGAAGACCAAAGCAGTTAGATAATTGTGGCTGTATGACAATTGTGGATGGTGGTGTAACAGGGGAAACGGGGAGATATGAGACTGGAGAGGTAGGTGAGATGCAGTTATGTGGGTCCTTGAAAGCCCAGTTAAAGAATCTGTCATTTGTTCCAAGCATAACAGGAAGCCACTGAAAAATTCTGAACAGTGGAGTGACATGATCACATTTACATTTTTAAAATCTCTTGCTGATATCAGAGAGGAGGTTAGATTGAAAGAGGGCAAAAGAAGTCTAAGTGAGAGTTGACATTGGCCTGCATGAGGACATGCCATAGAGAAGAGAGGTGGACAGACACACATTTAGGAGGTGTGATCAGCAGGGCATGGAGGCCACCTGAATGAGTCCTCAACCTCACCTGAGCACTCGCTGAGAGGGTAACTGCAGGGACATGGGGCTTTGTCCCAAGGATCCCAGTGAAGCAGGTCTGCCCCTACCCATGCCCTTTAAACTATTATTGACTATTTCTAACATCATTTTGCAGGAGGAGACTTTCATTTTTCTAGCAATATAAGGGCAGAAATGGAAGAAACTGGAGAAGCATTCCAAAAAGGGACAGATGATCAGAAACAAAGCATGAGGTGCTTTCTTTTCCCTGTCGAGGACAAGCACAGGAAGGAATTGTATACCTGCTTCAGGTGTGCATTTAAGCCTTCATGCGTGGCCTTCAGGAGTGCCCTCACTGTGAAACTATCAGGATCTTCCTTGTCTCGAATTTGAGATTCTTTTAACAGCGACTCCAGTTTTTTCCTTATGAAAGATTCCACCTGATGCTCAGTGGTCCCATTATTCTGCAAAGAATTAAGCAATGGAAATCATGTCTCTTAAGAAACACAAAGTCACTTAGAATGCACCCCTCACTCAAACCAGCGTTGCTGCTATAATTTCTCTCTCAATTACCTGTAAGGAGTTAAGCTTATTGTACCAGTTTTGTCCATCTCCTGCCAGCCCTCCACCAATCCCATAAAATAATGACAACTATGACTGCATTCAACTTTCAGCAACCTTATAGTGTTACCATCATTTCCATTTCAGAGATGTAGAATCTGATGCTTAGAGAAATTAAATAAGTTGCTCCAGGTTACAAAGCTAGTAAGTAACTGAGGCAGGATTCAAACTCGGGTCTTTTGGAGACTACGTTTTCTATATCTATTGGGTTGACTGAAAAGTTTGTTTGGATTTTTCCATATGATGTTCTGGAAAAACCTGAACAAACATTTTGGCCAACCCAATACACAGGTAAATTTGAGCAAGAATATGCTACTTAAGTCACTTCCTTCACTGAGGGGAAAAGAATGCTGTAGAAATCTCTGGAAGCAAGGATTATTCTGAGATAAAATATCTTTTCTATCTCTGCACCACTGTGTAACTGGAGGGAACTACTGACCTGTGCCATGACTAGGCACTGTAATTACTTTAAGATGACAATTAACTTCAACTGTTTTGGATAAAAAAAGATCTGCTCGTGTCCAGATGATAACTTGTACAATTTTTAGATGATCAAGGGACCCAGATTTCCTAGAAGTCTGCTTAGCAGCACAGCTTTTTGGTCCCTTGTTCTACCTGAAACCAATGACCCAAGATCTGCTCACCTCTCCTCTCCTTCTCAGCTCCTAACCCCTCTCCCAGTGTCCAACATTCTTCTGTGAACTCTTCAACCACTTGTTAGAGGCCAACCCATCCAAGGTAAGGAACACTCTTCCGCCAAAACAATTCCCCTAGTCCTCATTAAAAGTTTAAGACCATTTTTCTGCTTGCAAATTTGTTACTAAGAGGTTATTATACTTAAAATACAGAACAGGCAGTTTTTCAGTAATAACATTCATTTTCACAAAATTTTGTAAGGGCAAAGCAATATATATACAAAGGGAAATTGGGGTAGGGGAAGGCTACATCAGGAGAGGTTATTGAATTTCCCTGTATTAACATCACATGTATGAATATCTTTACCCAGTGAATGAGGCCCTCAGGTTCTGCAGGAAATGTAGAGATGAAAAACAGCTGGCCCTTGACATTAGTAAAGACCCCATTAGGCTAACAAAGGCATGTCCTCAAATAACCTACCCTGGTCTGCACAGTTGCCTGCAAAAAGCACAAATGACCACACAACAGTGGTTCTGAGAAGGAACATGGCATTTCTGCCTGAGTGACCACAAAGACCTCATAGAAAGGTAGGGCTACTCTGTATGGCAACTAAAACTTTAACAGTGATGAAGAGATGGGCTTTCCTATCACCCATCATTCTAGTAAAGATTTTATATTAGCAAAGTGTGTTTTATGAACACAGGAACAGCTTTGTTTTCATGGAGCAGAAGTTCATGAAGGAGGGTGTGAAGTGAAAGTTGCTCAGTTGCGTCCAACTCTTTGAGACCCCATGGACTTGGAATTCTCCAGGCCAGAATACCAGAGTGGGTAGCCATTCCCTTCTCCAGGGGATCTTCCCAACCCAGGGATTGAACCCAGGTCTCCCGCCTTGCAGGTGGATTCTTTACCGGCTAAGCCACCAGGGAAGCCCAAGAATACTGGAGTGAGTAGCCTATCCCTTCTCCAGAGGATCTTCCCGACCCGGGAATCCAACCAGAGTCTCCTGCATTGCAGGAGGATTCTTTACCAACTGAGCTACCAGGAAGTCCCCATGAAGGAAGGTAATGGTGGATAAACTGAAAAAGTACTTTGGGGCCAGGCTATGGAGACACCTGAAAGCCAGTGGTCAAGAGGCATGGAGTTGCTGAGAGACTCTGAGCAGACAAGTGTCTGGGTCACATTGTAGAAATAATATTAACCAGGCAGCGTGTGCAGAAAGATGAAAGATACCTATAGGTGAAAAGCCAGGCACATCAGTTCCCACTACGAGCTTTAAGGCCAATGTGCTGATGGGGGATTTAATAAAGACGACAGAGTCTGAGAGCATTTTGCATAAAACAAACACATACTGAGCTGTTACATGCAAGATGAAAGCATTGATAAGGCACAATCCCACTGTCATAGAACTCTCAGTGTCACCGAGGAGACAGACACATCACTGGATAATTACATAACAGGTGCAAGTAGGGTGACAGATGTTTCACGGCTGTGTGGAGGAGGGGCACTGCCCCCGGCCTTGGGAATGCAACAGACTTCCAGGGGCAGAGGACACTGGAGCCAGGTCTTAAAAGATGTGTGTGCCCATGGCTGATTCATGATGATATATGGCAGAAGCCAGCACAATGTTGTAAAGCATTTATCCTCCAATAAAATTTTTTTTTAAGATGCAAAAAATAAAAAGGAAGAGTGTATTAGGTTCCTGTGGCTGCTGTAAGAAATTACCACATACCTGGTAGCTTAAAGTCAAGAGATGTTTATTTTCTCACAGCGTCAGAGGCCAGAACTATGAAAGCAAGCTGTTGTCAGGGCTACATTCAGCCTCTCACAGGCTCTAAGAGGAAAATCCTTCCCTGCTTCTTCCATTTTATGGTGGTGCCAAGCTTTCCTTGGCTCATGGCAGCAGAACTCTAGCCTCTTCCTCTGTCTTCACATAGCCTTTGGTGTGTCCCCACTCCTAACATTAATAAAAGGTGGCTGCTCCCACAAAAAAAGATACTTGTCACTGCATTTAAGACTCACTGAGTTAATCCAGAATGATCTCATTTCTAGATTCTTAACCTAGTTACATCTACAAAGACTCTTTTTCCAGTTAAGGTCATAGTCATAGGTACCAGAGAGTAGGACTTAGACACATCTTTTGGTGGCCACAAATCATTCCAGTGTGAGCAAAAGCCTAGAGAAAACAGTATCAGTGAGAACTAGTAACCACATGAACATGGAGAAAAGAATACTGAGGACACCGATAAAGCAACTAAGACTTTATACATTGCATTGTGGCTCACAAAGCATGGTCATATGACAATGCTTCCTTTGAGCTGTGTGAGACCTGTTAAGGCTGTGTAGGTCTAGTCCAGTTTGACTCATAAAAGTACAGAGGCAGAAAGATTCAATGACTTGTCCAAACACACATTAAGTGTGTGACTTGGAGCCTAAGACTTCCAATTCAAAATTCTGTGTGTATTTCATTACATGGTGCTGCAGAAAAAGATAAGTTCCACTGTTACAAAAAAAGATAAATTTCTGAGTGAAATTAATCATGAACAGGCTCATATTTTAGATCATCTTTATTCCTATGTGACACCTGGGAAATAGATCATCACAAACCTACTGCAGAAAAACAGTAGGTTTCACTTAAGGCCAGAAATGAATCTGAGAAAGGAAGTCCAGGTCTCAAAGTACCAATACATTTCATCAAGTGACCCAGAGTCTGCAAGAAATACATGTGTTGGAAGGTCCAAAGGAGAATGTGTGTAAGAGCATGAGTGTGCCCAGTGTTGCACAAACACCCCCCAATAAGCATCAGCTTCCTTCCCTGGCTCAGGGCTATGTGAGGAGTTGGAGACAATGAGGAGATGAACTGTGGCAGTTATGCCCAAACACCTTCACCAGCAGCAAACAAGGCTAAAAATACAAAGCTGGGCCGACTGGGGCTGGTGAAATAATGAATACTTAATACAAAGGCTATAATTATTCATTTCACATCCTCTCAATATTTGGAGCAGCTGAAGGAATGATTATTTCTGCCTGTTGCTCTTTTCCTTCCCTGTGATTTACAGCACTGAGAATAAATAAATGTGTGGCTGAGGTTTCACTAGTGTTTTATCATTTGACCCGAGAACTCAGCAGCACTACTGAAGGAAAGCTGAGGTGGACACCTGACCTGGTGACTTGTCAGCCACCCTGCAGCTGCTGCAGGGACCAGAGAAGAAAGTCATGCCTCTTGTTCTTTTGTTCCCTGAGCCCACAAGGGAGAGAGGATGCTGCAGGAGGAATAGGGAGAGGGGAGGGCAGCCCCTCAATATGGCCTGGGGTAGTTTCCACCTAAGCCACAGTGGGACTTCCTAATTGCCATTTCTGAGAAGTAAATATCTGCTGCTGCTAAGTCTCTTCAGTCGTGTCCGACTCTGTGCGACCCCATAGACGGCAGCCCACCAGGCTCCGCCGTCCCTGGGATTCTCCAGGCAAGAACACTGGAGTGGGTTGCCATTTCCTTCTCCAATGCAGGAAAGTGAAAAGGGAAAGTGAAGTTGCTCAGTCGTGTCTGACTTTTAGGGACCCCATGGACTGCAGCCCATCAGGCTCCTCCGTCCACGGGATTTTCCAGGCAAGAGTACTGGAGTGGGGTGCCATTGCCTTCTCTGGAAGTAAATATGACCTAGGAATATTGACCACAAATAAAGAAGTCAAACACAAAACACATTCTTGTTTCATTTCTAGGGTGATATGAAAAGTGACTGGAAAAAAAGAGGGCTGACCACTTCCAGGATGGGGAGCAGCCAGAAGTGGGAGGGAGTGGGGTAGAGGGCTGCCCTGCAAAGAGAGACTCTCTCAGACACTGGTGCTCACCTGGGCAGCACATGGAATCACCAGGGACCACAGCCCAGACCGATGACACAGAATCTCTGGGCTGGGACCAGTGCAGTAGGATTTTTGAAAGCTCCCCCGTCATTCCAATGTGCAGCCAAAGTTGAAGCCCTCGACTTTAAAAACAAAAGCAAAAACACTGGAATATCTCACCATCCCCAAATGTCTTTTCCCCGCTCTGGACTAGAGCCACAGACAGGAAGGATAATACATTAGCTGCCCTTTGTGACAGCCTTAGAGCTCTCCAAACCGGGCTGAGGAGCAGGGGCCTCTTAGCTATCCGAGGCTCTGCAATTACTCCTGTCCTCTCCTGCCTGCTCCTTTAGCTCCCACTGAAACACCTTCTGCTCAGGACTTACATTAGCGATAATTATGCCACAGCTGCTATTCTTGTTACTGATTTTAGCTAACATTTATTGAGTATAAATTATGTGCCAGGCACTCTTCTGAGTTCTTTACTGAGTATGAACTTAACTCAGCCATCATGATAATCATTTTCTGTTTTTTTTCCTTCAGTTAAACAGCAATTTCATTCCTTTAGTACATAGTAGGCAATGGCACCCCACTCCAGTACTCTTGCCTGGAAAATTCCATGGATGGAGGAGCCTGGTAGGCTGCAGTCCATGGGATCTCGAAGAGTCAGACACGACTGAGTGACTTCACTTTCCCTTTTCACTTTCATGCATTGGAGAAGGAAATGGCAACCGACTCCAGTGTTCTTGCCTGGAGAATCCCAGGGATGTGGGAGCCTGGTGGGCTGCCGTCTCTGGGGTCGCACAGAGTCGGACACGACTGAAGCGACAGCAGCAGCAGCAGCAGTACATAGTAAGTCAAAATTATGCAGAGGATGAGACTGGCTTATATTTCCAACCAGGAGAAGTCACTATTCCTTTTTTTAAAATTGAGGTATAGTTGATTTACAATATTATATTAGTTTCAGAATGGGAAAACATATTTGCAAATAATACAACCAACAAGAGATTAATCTCCAAAATATACAAACAGTTCGTGTAGCTCACTAACAAAAAAAAAAAAAAAAAAAACAACCCTATCAAAAAATGGGCAGAGGAACTTTGGAAAATAGTATGGAGGTTCCTCAGAAAACTAAAAATAGAATTACCATATGATCCCCAATCCCACTCCTGGGCATATATCCAGACAAAACTATAAATGAAAAGCTACATGCACCTTATATTCATAACAGCAGTATTCACAATAGCCAAGACCTGGAAGTAACCTAAATGTCCATCAACAAAGGAACAGATAAAGAAGATGTGGTACACGTCTACAATGAAATACTACTCAGCTATAAAAGAGAATGAAATAATAACATTTGCAGCAACATGGATGCAGTTAGAGGTTATTATACTAAGCCTCTTGATGAAAGTGAAAGTGGAGAGTGAAAAAGTTGGCTTAAAGCTCAACATTCAGAAAACGAAGATCATGGCATCTGGTCCCATCACTTCATGGGAAATAGATGGGGAAACAGTGGTGAAACAGTGTCAGACTTTATTTTTTTGGGCTGCAAAATCACTGCAGATGGTGACTGCAGCCATGAAATTAAAAGACGCTTACTCCTTGGAAGGAAAGTTATGACCAACCTAGATAGCATATTCAAAAGCAGAGACATTACTTTGCCGACTAAGGTCCATCTAGTCAAGGCTATGGTTTTTCCAGTGGTCATGTATGGATCTGAGAGTTGGACTGTGAAGAAGGCTGAGTGCCAAAGAATTGAGGCTTTTGAACTGTGGTGTTGGAGAAGACTCTTGAGAGTCCCTTGGACTGCAAGGAGATCCAACCAGTCCATTCTGAAGGAGATCAGCCCTGGGATTTCTTTGGAAGGAATGATGGAAAGCTGAAACTCCAGTACTTTGGCCACCTCATGAGAACAGTTGACTCATTGGAAAAGACTCTGATGCTGGGAGGGATTGGGGGCAGGAGGAGAAGAGTACGACAGAGGATGAGACGGCTGGATGGCATCACTGACTCGATGGACATGAGTCTGAGTGAACTCCGGGAGTTGGTGATGGACAGGGAGGCCTGGCGTGCTGCGATTCATGGGGTCGCAAAGAGTCGGACACAGCTGAGCGACTGAACTGAACTGATACTAATCAACGTAACAAGATGAATACCATATGATATCACGTATTGTGATATGTAAATTATGACACAAATGAACCTGTCTGTGAAACAGAATCAGGAACAGAGAGAATAGACAGGCGGTTGCTACGGGGGAGGAAGAGGGGAGTTTGGAATTAGCAAACAAATTTTTGTTTTGGTGGGAACAGGAGGGAAGGATTGGGAGTTTGGAATTAGCAGGTACAAGTTGATATATATAGAATGAATAAACAACAAGATCCTGGGATTTCCCTCGCAGTCCAGTGGTTAAAATTCCATGCTTCCACTGCAGAGGGTGTGGATTTGATCTTCAGTCAGGGAACTAGGATCCTGCATGCTGCACAACATGGCCAAAAAATTTAAGAAAGAAAAACCCAAGCTCTACTATATAGCACAGGGAACTAAGATTACCAAGCTAAGTAAATCAAACAGAGAAAGATGAATATCATATGGTATCACATGTGTCAATTGATTGACTGATACAATAGGCTCTTATAATACAGAGCCGATTAATTGATATCCTATGGGAATCTAAAAAAAAGATACAAATGAATTTATTTAGTTTGAGATTAGCAGATTCAAACTGATATATGTAGATATAGAACAAGGTCCTGGGACTTTTCTGGCACTCCAGGTCTAAATAAGTTCTGTTTCCCAATTTATTTAGAAAACAGAAAGGCACTCACAGACTGAAAATAAACTTGTGGTTACCAAAAGGGAAAGGTGTACTGGGGGAGGGATAAATTAGGAGGCTGGGATTAACAGATATACATTACTATGTATAAAACAGATAATCAACAAGGACTATACATCTTAGAGAACTCTACTCAACACTCGGTGTGTAACCTACAAGTGAAAAAAATCTGAAAAACATAGATATACATATAACTGAATCATATGGTACCTCTAATTTTTGATTTAAGGAACCTCTGTACTGTTTTGCATAATGGCTGCACCAGTTTACAGTACATGACCTGTGAACTTTGAGATGTTCAAGCAGGCTTTAGAAAAGACAGAGGAACCAGAGATCAAATTGCCAATATCTGTTGGATTATCAAAAAAACAAGAGAGTTCCAGAAAAACATCTATTTCTGCTTTATTGACTATGCCAAAGCCTTTGACTGTGTGGATCACAATAAACTGTGGAAAATTCTGAAAGAGATGGGAATACCAGACCACCTGACCTGCATCTTGAGAAATCTGTATGCAGGTCAGGAAGCAACAGTTAGAACTGGACATGGAACAACAGACTGGTTCCAAATAGGAAAAGGAGTACATCAAGGCTGTATATTGTCACCTTGCTTATTTAACTTCTATGCAGAGTACATCATGAGAAATGCTGGGCTGGATGAAGCACAAGCTGGAACCAAGATTG
Organism: Redunca redunca; assembly: GCA_006410935.1. Classification (NCBI taxonomy): domain Eukaryota; kingdom Metazoa; phylum Chordata; class Mammalia; order Artiodactyla; family Bovidae; genus Redunca; species Redunca redunca. The sequence goes on along the minus strand of SJYQ01000155.1, from coordinate 231,471 downwards.
CTGGGAGAAATATCAATAACCTCAGATATGCAGATGACACCACCCTTATGGCGGAAAGTGAAGAAGAACTAAAAAGCCTCTTGATGAAAGTGAAAGACGAGAGTGAAAAAAGTTGGCTTCAGTTCAACATTCAGAGGGCTAAGATCATGGCATCTGGTCCCATCACTTCAAGGCAAATAGAAGGGGAAACAGTGAGAGACTTTATTTTGGGGCTCCAAAATCACTGCAGATGGTGATTGCAGCCATGAAATTAAAAGACGCTTACTCCTTGGAAGGAAAGTTATGACTAACCTAGACAGCATATTAAAAAGCAGAGACATTACTTTGCCAACAAAGGTCCATCTCGTCAAAGCTATGGTTCTTCCAGTAGTCATGTATGGATGTGAGAGTTGGACTATAAAGAAAGCTGAGTGCCGAAGAATCAATGCTGTTGAACTGTGGTGTTGGAGAAGACTCTTGAGAGTCTCTTGGACAGCAAGGAGATCCAACCAGTCCATTCTAAAGGAAATCAGTCCTAAATATTCATTGGCAGGACTGATGGCAGCTGAAACTCCAATACTTTGGCCACCTGATGTGAAGAACTGACTCACTTGAAAAGACCTTGATGCTGGAAATAATTGAGGGCAAGAGGAGAAGGGGACGACAGAGGATGAGATTGTTGGATGGCATCACCAACTCAATGGACATGAGTTTGAGTAAACTCCGGGAGTTGGTGAAGGACAGGGAAGCCTGGAGTGCTGCAGTCAATAGGGTTGCAAAGAGTCAGACATGATTGAGCGACTGAACTGAACTGCACCGATTTACATTCCCACCAACAGTGTAGGAAAGCTCCCCTTTATCCACACCCTCTCTACCATTTATTGTTTGTAGGGTTGTTTTTTTGTTGTTTTTTTTTTTTTTATGATGGTGATTCTGACTGGTGTGAAGTGACACTTCATTGTACTTTTGATCTGCATTTCTCTAATAATCAGTGATGTTGAGCATCTTTTCGTGTGACTCTTGGCCATCTGTATGTCTTCTTTGGAGAAATGTCTCTTTAGATAGTCTGTCCACTTTTTAATTGGGTTGTTTGTTTTTTTAACATTGAGCTACATGAGCTGTTTGTATATTTTGGTGATTAATCCCTTGTCAGTCAATTTATTTGCAAATACCTTTTCCTGTTCTGTGGGTTGTCTTTTTGTTTTGTTCATGGCTTTCTTTGCTGTGTAAAAGCTTTTAAGTTTAGTTAGGTCCCATTGTTTTTTTTTGTTTTTATTTTCATTACTCAAAGAGGTGGATCAAAAAAGATATTGCTGCGACTTCTGTGAGAGAGTGTTCTTCCTATGATTTCCTCTAAAAGTTCTACAGTATCAAATCTTACATTTAGGTACTTAATCCTTTTTGAGTTTATTTTTGCGTATGGTGTTAGGGAATATTCTAATTTCATTCTTTTACATGTATTAATAGCTGTCCAGCTTTCCAACCACCGCTTATTAAAGAGACTATCTTTTCTCCATTGTATATTCTTGCTTTCTTTGTCAGAGATTATAGATGTGTGGTTTATCTCCAGACTTTCTAACCTATAGTTCCATTGACCTATATCTGAATAAAGAAATTGTATAAGTGCATACAAATTACCATAGTGCTGGTACTAATAACCTTTCAACAAATTATTCACATTTAAAAGCTGATTATAGCTTAGGTATAAAAAAATAACAGTACAATGGCAGGCAAATAGCAAAAGGTAATGTTTCTTCAGAGCTATTAAGCATACATTTTAAAATATTAAATGCTGGAGAGGGTGTGGAAAAAAGGGAACCCTCTTACACTGTTGGTGGGAATGCAAACTAGTACAGCCACTATGAGAACAGTGTGGAGATTCCTTAAAAAACTGGAAATAGAACTGCCTTATGACCCAGCAATCCCACTGCTGGGCATACACGCTGAGGAAACCAGAATTGAAAGAGACATGTGTACCCCAATGTTCATTGCAGCACTGTTTATAATAGCCAGGACATGGAAACAACCTAGATGTCCATCAGCAGATGAATGGATAAGAAAGCCGTGGTACATATACACAATGGAGTATTACTCAGCCATTAAAAAGAATATATTTGAATCAGTTCTAATGAGGTGGATGAAACTGGAGCCTATTATACAGAGTGAAGTAAGCCAGAAAGAAAAACACCAATATAATATACTAATGCATATATATGGAATTTAGAAAGATGGTACTGATACCCCTGTATGTGAGACAGCAAAAGAGACACAGATGTGTAGAACTGTCTTTTGGACTCTGTGGGAGAGGGAGAGGGTGAGATGATTTGAGAGAATGGCATTGAAACATGTATAATATCATATATGAAATGAATCGCCAGTCCAGATTTGATGCATGATACAGGGTGCTTGGGGCTGGTGCACTGGGATGACCCAGAGGGATGGTACGGGGAGGGAGGAGGGAGGGGTTTCAGGATGGGGAACACGTGTATACCTGTGGCGGATTCATGTTTATGNTCAGGATGGGGAACACGTGTATACCTGTGGCGGATTCATGTTGATGTATGGCAAAACCAATACAATATTGTAAAGTAATTAACCTCCAATTAAAATAAATAAATTTATATTTTAAAATAAATATATAAATAAATAATAAAATATTATTAGAGCATCCCCTCTTTAGATACTTTAAGGAAAACAAAAAATACTGTTCAAAATGAATACGTCTGGGTTCATACATCTGTACATACATGTGGGTTTATATACAACAGTGTACCTTCATGCTTTGATATCTTCCCTGCTCCAATGACAGAAAAACAAAGCGAAAAGTCATAAGTTTGTCAAAATAAAATACACAAGATCACTGCAGATCATAAATGTGTGAGCTCCATATTCACAGAGGGCAAAGGTGACCAAGAATTTAGCTCTTATAGTACAAAAGAAACTAAAGGTGCTCCACATGCTTTGGGCGATTAGAGCAGGCCTCACAATGTGAAACCAAGGTGGTGAAGAAAGCTGGAATGGAAGCCTTACTTATGGGCTTATGCATGCTCAGTTGCTTCAGTCGTGTCCAACTCTTTGCGACCCTATGGACTGTAGGCTCCTCTGTCCATGGGGATTCTCCAGGCAAGAATACTGGAGTGGGTTGCCATGCCCTCTTCCAGGGGATCTTTGCAACCTAGGAATTGAACTGGTGTCTCTTATGTCTCCGGTTAATGGCAGGCAAATTCTTTACCACTACCACCACCTGGGAAGTCCCTCACTTATAATAGGAAGCAATAAAAAAAATTACTGTGAGGAAGATTCAAAATTGAATATCAAAAGAGTTAAGAATAAGACGACAACCAAAATGTTCACTTGTTTGGTGACTGAATGGGAAATATCTTCAACATTTCCACTGGCAGGGAACTCCAATCAATCGATCAATGTAAGGTCTAGTTAGGAACTTGGGACACAGGTAGGCTGTGTTTATATGTGTTGGTGCCAGGTGGAGTGGTGCTTAGAGTTCAAGTGGAAGCAATCTCCATACCACTAGAGAAGCAGGTTAAATAGACAGAGGAGGATAATGGAAGGGGAAAAAAAATTCCACTGAAAACTGAACCTTCAACTCCAAATTCTAAAATTCATGTGGAAGACTAATGCTAAGATGAAGTGCCAAAAATACCAACACATGAAAAGGAAACTCACTCACTTTGAATGAAATATGTTCATATGCTCTAAGATATAAAAAAAGAGTCTCATAAAAAGAACAAGAAACTAAGAAGCCAAAGAGTAAAATAAAAACTAGTGTCTATGAAAAAACAATAAAAAAATTTTATAAATCAAGTACATAGTCACTGAAATGAAAAGAACAGCTGGGGTAAACTCTAGATCAGACATAGCCAAAGAGATAATTAATGAATTGGAAAATAATACTATAGCTAGTACCCCAAATCAGCAGAGACAAAGAAAACATTAAAGAATAATTGACAGATAATTAAGACAGAGAATAAATTAAGACTCTACCCTAAATCTAACTGCACTGCCAGAAAAAGAGAAATGATGAAATGGCATAAAAATGATATTCAAAGAAAATATGGCTGAGATTTCTCTAGAATGAAAGAAAACATAGGTTCTCTAGTAAGAAGTGAATACTGAGTGCTAAAAACAATAAACTGACTCTCAGCCATTTAATAGTGAAGTCACAGAACTTTTAGAATAGAAAGGGAAGATGAATTACCAACAAGGAATAATTGTAGAAAACAAGGTTACCAAGGGGGAACAAGGAGGAAAGAGATAAACTTGGAGACTGGGATTGACATATATACACTACTATATGTAAAACAGATACCTAATTAAAACCTATTATATAGTATAGCACAGGGAACTCTACTTAAAACTCTACCCATCTATAAGGGAAAGGAACATAAAAAACAGCGGATATGTGTATAACTGATTCACTTGCTGTACAGCAGAAACTAACACAACACTGTAAATCAACTGTGCTTCAATAAAAATTAAAGAAGACAAGGAATAGTTGAGTTCTCAGTAATAGTAATTTTCAGAAGATAATACTTTTAAATATAAGAGAAATATCTACATATACATATAGATAACACACACTGTACACTAGACCTTAAATGTTCATTACCTTCACTCTCTGGCAGGGCAAGGAGGAAGAAATTGTATCATATATTAGAAAATAACTGGAATTTTCAGCTCACCTTCCCCTCCTCACCCTTTGTCACCTGGATGCAACAACAGCAGGCCTGGCACATGGGCATTTACTGAGTAACAGGGATCTCACAATATCATGAGGGAATTCATCCCTTCCCTGAGTGCTGACAAGTTTTCAACCAACAAGATTCTTAATCCTCAAAATGGCTCAAACCATACAATGAATGACTTATGAAAGAAGCTCAATCTGAGGTGGTAGAAAGGGAGCAGACTATTAAAGTGTTTATTGTGAGACATATACAGAGTGAATATGATTTGGGGGTATTAATATGACACAAAAAGTGGTTGCATATTACTCTACAAAGGCTCATCTAAACTTGTTGGAAAGCTTGGTGTTCACAGGATGAGCTTTACGTAGGTGACAGTTTGATATTTGTGCTTAAGAAACTGGTTGAACTCAGCTTCAGAGAGTGCAGGGGGAAAAAAAGTATCAAATAACTCAGCAGACGAGTGAAACAATCTGTAAGGTTGAAATATGGGCTAGAAAGTCTGTAAGGCACACTGACATTAGAGGACCCCAAAAAGATGAATAATGGTGAGCTGGCCTCACTGAATCACATCTGTTAGATTACTGTTCTGTGGCTGAAAGGAAATTGTCCCCCGAGTCTTTGATCTGTGTGCTTCCTGGGTCACTGAACACATCAGCTTTATCTATGGCTTATTATATCATAAGCCAGATTTTCTCTGTGGCTGAAGCCTCAAAATAATAGGGCAGATGCCTAAATGATTCAACTAATTCAACAACAGAAACATTTATTAAAAGAGCAAAAGTTTTCAGTGTGGGTGTGGGTTTGAATTCCTTAGACAGTAGATTAAGAGGAGAAAGAGGGCCAGCATGAGGGTCCTGCCTTCCACTCTGCTTCTAACCCCAAGGTGAAGCTGGGCAAGCTGCAAATCCTGCCTCTGACCTTTGCATCTGCTGTGCCCTCTGCCTGGAACATTCCTCAGATATCAGTATGGCTAATTTCACTTCCTTCAAGTCTTTGCCCATGCGTTACCTTCTCTGTGAGACCTTTCCTGGCCCTCACATCTAAACCTTCCATAGACCATTTACACATTTCTTCTCTCCCTTTCCCCCTTATTACTTATCACTGCCTAGTACACATGCTACTTATTTGCTTTGTTTCTTGTCTGTCGTCCCTTCTCCCACCAAGGTACAGACTCCACAAAGGCAAAGACTGTTCTGTTTTGTTCATTAATATGTGCCCCAACATCTATAGCACAATGGCTGCACCTCCATAAAAATCTGTCGAGTGTGCAAATGAATCTTGCATAAGCCCCATGACAGCTAGCGTTCCAGTATCCCTGAATGCTAAGCTAAAAATCTTTATCTGTTGCAATAATTCAGATATAACTTATAAATCTAACCACATTCTGTTAACTCCAAACTGAGGTTAAGAACTTCCTCTAAGGTAATTATAGGTTTCATACCAACTATGCACAGTACACCGCTTTTGTAGAAGTCTGATCACTTGGTTTAGATCAGGCAATTTACATTCAACACTCAGATAAGGCATCTGAGCCCCCTGCTGACAACTAAACTAGAAATTGACTGATTGCAGGATTATGCTTTGGCTTTCTAAATACAGTACTGCCTTTCCTCAGAAGAGCTCAAAAATAGAGAAAACAGATCTGAAAAGGATGAGTAAAAATCTTATCTATTTCTGCTAGAATGTTGGTTTCTGCATATATTTTCTCTCCTAAAGTCTAACAAAGAGACACCTGCAAAACGTTATAGGTAAGGTGCTCTTCACATTCACTTTAGGCCCAAATCAAAGATTCCAAGTGAAAGATCATGTCTATCTTTATGGAATCATGTTCTAAACTGTCTACTTATATGGGTGCCTAGACATCAACCAAGAGATTATGAAGCTTGAGAGGAACCCAGATGGATAGTTTCACAAGTGAAGTAATTGATTTGCTTCCATAACACCTTAGCTAATTCTCTTTTGTAATTATAGATATTTAACTTAGAAGGCTCACTGACATTAGAAGAAATTTTATACTATTGGGTGGATTTAGAAACTAGAATAACAGGTTTCCTCAGAGCAATAAATACTATTGTAATAGTAAGTCCAGTGGTCATGTATAGATGTGAAAGTTGGACTATGAAGAAAGCTGAGCGCCGAAGATTTGATGCTTTCGAAATGTGATGTTGGAGAAGACTCTTGAGAGTCCCTTGGACTGCAAGGAGATCCAACCAGTCCATTCTGAAGGAGATCAACCCTGGAATTTCTTTGGAAGGAATGATGATGAAGCTGAAACTCCAGTACTTTGGCCACCTCATGCGAAGAGTTGACTCATTGGAAAAGACTCTGATGATGGGAGGGGTTGGGGGCAGGAGGAGAAGGGGATGACAGAGGATGAGATGGCTGGATGGCATCACCGACTCAATGGACAAGAGTTTGGGTGAACTTCAGGAGTTGGTGATGGACAGGGAGGCCTGGCATGCTGCAATTCATAGGGTCGCAAAGAGTCGGACACAACTGAGTGACTGAACTGAATTGAATAGTAGCTAAATTTCCACCACTCATTTTCACTAAAAACTACATTCCCTAAACACATAACTTGGCTAAGACTCTTCTTTCCTTGGGACTTCCCTGGTAGTCCAATGGCTAAGACTCTGCGCTCCCAACACAGGAAGCTCGGGTTTGATCACTGGTCAGGGAACTAGGTTACACATGCCGCACCTAGGAGTTCACATGCCACAGTGAAGATGGAAAATCCCAAGAGCCATAACAAAGACCCGGTGTAGTCAAATAAATAAATATAAATAAACACTCTGTTTATTGCTTCTGAACTGTGGACTACTCCGAGGCTGGCAACCAAGAAAACAAGCGGAAACAAGAGGCAAAGATACTGAAATTCAGAGACAAATATCTGGTTTATAAAATAAAGCTTAGAAAAAGAACTAAATTACCTAAAATCACAAGTAATTAAAAATGGCAAGTAGCTATAAGAGCAAAAACAAAGAAACTAAAATATTAACTGTATTTTCACTTATGTAAATCTATTTAATTTTTGGTAGCCATAGCCTTATTCATGGTATTTCATTGAGCTAATAAAAACTGTTAAAAGGCAACAGATTAATACAGATGGTAATTTTTCCTTTTCATGTCAAGGCTGAATCTTATCCATGTCATCCCTTCTAAAATGCATGAAAGCCAAGAAAGAACTATCTACTGAGACTTCAGTTGTCATTAAGCTCTTCCCTTCTTTGAAAATAATACCAGCTCTCTTTAATACCTATAGGAAGCCACTGTCATTATTATTATCTCGAAGAAAGAAGACTGTTTTTAATGATATAATAATTGAATTCAGGGCAATACTGTAAATTAGATGATTTTGTGTAATATCTTTTTTTTTAGGAGGTAGGATAATAGTTCTGACATCTAAAGAAATACTACTTTTCTGTAGAAATGAAATTGTAAACTCTGCAACAAATTAACGTGAGCAAGTGCTACTCTCAGATCGTCACATGATCCTGGAAATCACATGAGCTATAGAAGGTGGGGGAGATCAAGAAGGGATGGGGGATAGGGAGGTCTTTAAGCCTTACATTTCTCCCAGGTTTGCATTTCCACTGGAGTACCTGGCTAAATGGTGCTGCTCTGTTTAAAAACAGAGCTCCTTGTTCTAGGACAGAAGTCTGAAGCAACACGCAGGTGACAAACTGCTCTTTGCCATTTTGTCTAACATGTGGCAAATTAAAGTTTTAGCCAAAAGTCTCATTGTCTGGAAGAACTTGGAGATCTTCTGGTCCAAGGTGCATTCTCTCAGGGAGGGGATGAGCATTCTAGAGAAGCAGATCCTCTTGCAGCTGGGTTCTGAGAGCCAGCTTTGAATGGCAGCATGGTGGAGCTACAAGCAGGAGGCAGGGAGACAATGCTAAAGCCAGTTTATTTTATCAGACAGTGACATTTCCAACTGCAATTTCAGTTTTGACCAAGTTGTAATAGGAGGGAATTGGTCCCTGGAGAGAGGGTCAGATGGGTTAATCACTAAGATTCCTTCCAACTCTAAGACACAACAATCCTTGACTCAGTCACTCAGTAAACATTTGGGAGTCCTGTGTGCCAGCATACAACGTGATTTTCAATACATATCCTTTCTGCACTACAGCCACCATATTTGTGAATATTCCAGCACAGCAGCAGTTTCTACTATAGCACATGGAGAGCAAAAATGATGGCCAAGCCTATAACTTACATAATGGAGCTTGAACTTGCACTCATCTTCAATTTCATCTGCGCTGTCTTCATCAGAAACTTCTCCTTCTTCGGCATCATCTCCAAGGTGGTAAGGCAACTTCTTGCCCTGAAATGAAACAAAACACCCAATTTAAAAATGAAAATTCAGGGACTTTCCTGGTGGTCCTGTGGTTCAGAATCTGCCTGCTAAGGCAGGGGACACAGGTTCAATTCCTGATCTGGGCAGATCCCACATGCTTCAGGGCAGCTACCAAGGCCTCACACCTAGAACCCGTGCTCTGTAACACCAGAAGCCACCACGATAAGAAGCCCACAGACCACAGTGAAGAGTGGCCCCCACTCACCACAACTAGAGAAAGCAACAAAGATCCAGTGCAGCCATAAATAAATTTTTAAAAAGTGAAAATTCAGCAAGATAGGGGTATGAGGATTAGAGGTACAAAATACTATGTGTAAAATAAGCTACAAGGACATATTCTACAGCACAGGGAAACAGTCATTATTTTATAGCAATTTTAAATTGAGTCTAATCTATAAAAATATTGAATCACTATGTTATATACTTGAAGCTAGTATAAGGTTGTAAATTAACTATACTTCAGTTAAAAATACAATACAAAATAAAAATGAAAATTCACAATAGCCAAAAAGTGGAAATAACCCAATGTCTACTAACAGACGAAAGGATAAACAAAATGTGTACACATACATTGAACTATTACTCAGCTTTTAAAAAGTGAGGAAATTCTGATTCTTGCTACAACATGGATGAACCCTGAGGATATTAGGCTAAAGGAATTAAGCCAGTCACAACAGAGTATTATATGATTCCACTTATATAAGGTACCCAGAGTAGCCAAATTCATAGAACCAAGAAGTAAAGCAGTGGTCTCCAGGAGCTGGGAGGATGGGGAGCTGTTTGATGACTATGGACTTTCAGTTTGCAAGGAAAGAGCTTTCTGTACAAGGCAGTGTGAGAGTACTTAGCACTACCGAACTGTATACTTACAGACGGTTAAGATGGTAGGTAAGTCTTATGTGTATTTTACCACCATTAAAAATAATTTTTAAAAATTGAAAAATGAAAATAAAATGTGTTATTCCTTGCTTCAGACTAACTTGAAGGCAGATTGCTTGAATTAGGGACAAAACAAAAGGGGAAGAGACTTTAAAGAAAAGGCATTTTTATTACTTCCAAAGAAAGCTGAGCACCAAACAATTGATGCTTTTGAACTGTGGTGCTGGGGAAGACTCTTGAGAGTCCCTTGGACAGCAAGGAGACCAAATCAGTCAATCTGAAAGGAAATCAACCCTGAATATTCACTGGAGGGAATGATGCTGAAGTTCCAGTACTGTGGCCACCGGACTCACTGGAGAGGACCCTGAAGCTGGGAAAGATTGAGGGCAGGAGGAGAAAGGCACTATAGCGGATGAGATGGTTGGATGGCATAATCGACTCAATGGACATGAGTTTGAGCAAACTCCGGAAGACAGTGAAGGGCAGGGAAGCCTGGGGTGCTGCAGTCCATGGGGTTACAAAGAGTTGGATGCGATAGCAACCGAAAAACAACAATTAGGGGTACTATATTAACAAATGAAAGTCAGACCAGGCTTCTGTTTGAGAATATATGACTTGCCATAATAGGCATCACCCCACCCCATGTCCTTAGAGCAGTGTGTTCTCCTGAGCAGATTCAAAGTGCCCTTCCCTCCTGCTGGGGATCCCCTCTGCACAGAGCAGGCCAGTTTTTATGACAGGACAGTGAAATGATATGCCTGCCCAGCTGGAGCACACCCCTCACAACCAATCACTAACACACTTCAAGAATCAGGGGCTTTTGGAAAACAAGGGGGAATTCCTATGGCAAAAGGGTAGAAAACCCAAGTTATAGAATTACATGCTCATTATGATCTCAGTGATGTATAAAAACTCAAGGAAAAACCCTGGCAAGAAATATGGTCCATTATTAAGAGTACAAATCTCTGGGTAACCGCACCACGGATGACAGCTATTTTCTCCTTTCCTACATTTCCAAATTTATATTCAGAAAAAGAAAAAGTAAATAACCAGAAGGCATGGCCCAGCGGCCTGTTAAGAGCTGCTAGGGAAGCTAACCATCTGTATCGGTAAAGAATCATACTTGCAAGCAGAAAGGAAAATTAATAGGAAAATGAGTCCCTCCCCAAATCTTGGGGGTTTGGGGAGACAGAATCAGGCTCTGTGGCTAAGTGGCCAAGGTCACAGTGGTAGGCAGCCCCTAAAATACCAACAGTGGCTCCTACCTCTTGGTTTTCATGCCCTTCTAGAATTCCTTCTCCTTGATTGTGGGCTGGACCCAGTGCTCCTTCTAATGAATAGAAGACAGCAAAAGCAAAATGTCTAATAACTTTAGTTCTATGAGGGGATTCCTAAACACATAAAGATGGGGGAAATTCTTTAAACATAGAAGGATGTACAAATGCTTGGCAGCCAAAATTAATAATGCATTTCTAAATATCTTCCCAAACAACTAACCAGGCTGTCTTTTCTAAACTCAGGTTCCAGGGACTTCCTAGTATTTCTGCTTTTTATACCATGGCTGGCCCTCTGGATGTTTCCTCATCCACTTCTCCTCCTTCCGCGGGGCCATCAGCATAGTCAGATTTTCAGAGGACTCCTCCCTCCCAGTTTTCCTGTACTTTCCCTGATACCCAAGCACTTGGCCTTGGGTGCTTCGCATAGTGATAAATTCAAAGCTGGTTAAATCATTTGTGTAATGAAAACAAAATCTATATTAAGAATCCAAACTCAGGGTTTGAATACTTAAATATTTTCTTCAAATTACAAAAGAATGTTTATAGGTTTAAAAAGTTGGTATTTAATTTGCCTTCATACCACTATGTAATATAGTTCTTGTTTGTAAGTGCTATTTGCGAAGTGAAAACTACATTCTTTGCTATAAGAATATATATAATGTAGATACATAAATATGAGTATATATATACATTTTTACTATGATTCTAATTTAGAATAGTAAAATATTGTTTTCATTTCTTCCTGTATATCTTTAATAACAAGGTAGCTTGGAATTAAGGTATTGATGTCTATATATTACTTTTAAGTCTTATTGATAGAAGGTCCCTATAAAACAAGTTTTATATCTCTTCATTTTAAAGAGCATTGTAGAATAGCTAAGATAATATGTCTGGCAGTACCAGAAATAAGGTACTCAATTAGGTGGTGACCAGACATATGCGGGGATATATGAACCTCCTTCAGTTATTCACCACCAATTAATTTATTCAGTCAATTATTTTTAAGCACAATGACAAACACCAAGATGGAGCTGTACAGAAGACATTTAAAACCTCGTGATAGCAATTCCCTCTTGAAATACCACCTTAGTCAATGCTTTTTCAATGTTTTTAATTGGAGGATGATTGCTTTACAATGTTATGTTGGTCTCTGCCACCCCATAAAGTGAAGCAGCCGTAAGTATACATATGCCCCCTTCCTCATGAACCTCCCCCCCCAACCCCATCCCACCCTTCTGGGTTGTCACAGACCACAGGGTTGAGCTCTCTGTGTTATACATATGGTTTGTACAACTAGCTATCTATTTTACATATGGTAATGTAGATGTTTCAATGCTACTCTCTCAATTCATCCCCCCTACTTCGCTGGCTGTGCCCACAAGTCTGTTCTCTATGTCTGTGTCTCTATTCCAGCCCTGCAAATAGGTTCATCAGTACCATTTTTCTAGATTCCATATATATGTGTCAATATACAATATTTGTTTTTCTCTTTCTGACTCAACTTCACTGTGGTATTTAATAGACTCTAGGTTCACCCACCTCACTAGAACTAATTCAAATTTGTTTCTTTTTATGGCTGAGTAATATTCCATTGTACATATGTACCACCACTTCTTTATCCATTTATCTGTTGATGGGCATTCTGACTGCTGCTGCTGCTGCTGCTAAGTCGCTTCAGTCGTGTCTGACTCTGTGCAACCCCATAGATGGCAGCCCACCAGGCTCCGCCGTCTCTGGGATTCTCCAGGCATTAATACTGGAGTGGGTTGCCATTTCCTTCTCCAATGCATGAAAGTGAAAAGCGAAAGCGAAGTCGCTCAGTCATATCTGACTCTTAGCAACCCCATGGACTGCAGCCCACCAGGCTCCTCCGTCCATGGGATTTTCCAGGCAAGAGTACTGGAGTGGGGTGCCATTGCCTTCTCCATGATGGGTGTGACGTGATACCAAATAAGCAATAGCAATTCTGGAGTGTTGCACATGGTTCTGATACCACAAGAAAGAAAGGAAAATGTAACCACCATGAGCAGTAGTGATGGGCAGGCCTGGCAGCAGCACTAAAACTTCAAAGTCCTTTCACTTAAATGTGGCAGTGGGTGCAGGGTAAGGAAAGTTGCCATCTCAGAGTATTCACAAGGCATCCTCGTTTTCATTCCTTTTACTGTCTCATCAAAAGACAGGAGGGCCATATTTTCTGCTAGCTTTTTTCATGTTGCTGGTCCTTGAAAGATACGTTTTCCAGGAGCACAGGAAGAAAAGCAACAGAACAGAACATTATTTCTTAATGCCTCTCATGAACAGTGTTACTCACAAGGAAAATTATAGAATAAACTAAGGTATTCTTGCTGGGATAATCTCATGGACAGAGGAGCTTGGTGGGCTACAGTCCAAAGGGTCACAAAGAGCTGGACACGACTGAGCACGTAAGCACACAGGCAAGGTAGAATTTTATGAACTGAACAGTGGCTCGTTGTAAACAAAGAATGACCTAACAGTCCCCCTCTGACATACACACTATTTCATGCAGGACTTACACTCAAGAATTAGATTGATTCCTCCATGGTATATGGAAATATTTCTAGAAACTGGAACCATAGCCACCTCTTAGCATCTAGCAGCATGGCCCTAGCAGAGTGGTTAACAACTCTGTGATATCTCTACAGAAATAAAATGCTTGGGCTAGATAAGGTTTCTTTAAGCTGTAAGCCTGTGGAAAAATTACTAAATTTGTTACTATTTTTGTTCAAAAGCAAACTTTCATTTACTTTTCAGGAGATACACACACACACACACACACACACACACACACACACAGCTGGCCCTCCATATCCAAGGGTCGATTGAATCCACAGATGCACAGGTCCAACTCTACTAGACCAGTCATNAAACTTGCATTTACTTTTCAGGAGATACACACACACACACACACACACACACACACACACACACACAGCTGGCCCTCCATATCCAAGGGTCGATTGAATCCACAGATGCACAGGTCCAACTCTACTAGACCAGTCATATGAGGGACTTGAGCATCACAGATTTGGAAATAATCCCCTATGGATACTGAGAGCTTACTGTGTATATCTGTGTGTATGTGTGTGCATATATATGTGTGTGTTTATGTGTGCATATGTGTGTGTGTGTATTGTGCATGCATGCATGCTAAGTTGCTTCAGCCATGTCCAACTCTGTGCAGTCTTATGGACTGTAGCCTGCCTGGCTTCTCTGTCCAAGGGATTCTCCAGGCAAGAATATTGGTATGTATTAAATATATGGGAAGGCATGTGTATATAGTTATAATAACGAACAACTTGTCCATCTCCAAAGTAGTAAGTAGTCATTCAAATACTGCCTTTGGGATCAGAGATGCTAAAGGATCTTAGCATCTAAGCAATGCTAAAGATTGCTCAGATGCTAAAGGAACTTAGGAAAATCAGTTCCCTTGTTGTTGCTTCAAATGGGAGTTTTCTGCCCCCACAGATCTAGGAAGTTGCCTTAAAGTTTGGAGACAGTTACTACCAGCAAATTGACCACAGCTCTTTTGAAACACCCAGATCTCTTTCCAATAAGTGTCTCAGGTCTTTTGGCTTTGATTCATCCTGGTGCCCATCAGCCTTCAGACATTCGGTGCCCAACAACCCAAAGCCCAGTCATGTAGAAGGGAACTCAATGAGTTTATATCAAATATTCCTTAGGTTGCACTGTCCAAATGGACTCATTTGGTGTTTATTCTTCTGACTGCTCGGCTAAAGACATGAAAACATTTACAGGGTTATAAAGGTGACACTGAGCTTTCTAACCCAACTTTCTAGCCCAGTTTTCACCACAAGAGTTTACTTTAGCAAGATTTCAGGAACACTGACCTTAACATCATTTCTTGCATTATATAACTGGAGCTTTTATTCAAAATGCTTTCACACATACACATGCCCAATGACATCTCTTTGATGGATTCAGCCTATAATTCTCATTTAACTGATAGAAAAACAGGTTTTGACCAATTTCAAAGATGAATACAACTTTTCCATCTGCTGTCCTCTCTTAACACGCCAGTTCTAGTCTTACTATGAAATTACACTGTCTGACTTCCCTAAGCCTCCACTGTGCTATTTGGTTTTTATACACACCTTTTAAAGTAAAATATAATTCCATTTAAATATCAATATTCTACTGCTTTTCCTTGGGTTTTCAGTTTCAAAACAATACAACTATCCAAAATGTTTTTAGTCCAAATACACAAAATTAACTGGGATTAAGTGAATCACATCAGCAATCTGAAATCTCAAGAAAGCTGTCTTCCCGGCTATTCCTTGTATTAATAATATTCATTTCAGGCAGGAGGTTTCCTCTCTGAGAAGATCTGTTCATGAACTGTCATTCTATTCGCCTCCTGCTCCTCCGCACACACGAATCCTATGGGGCGTTATGTCTGTGCTGTGCTCCACTTTGAAGCCAGCTCTTCTCACTTACATAACCCAGGCTGATCAACCATGAAGACTTTTTTTGACAGACAGTTATTGGAGCTTGAAATGGGAGAGAAGAATCTGAAAGAAATGCTTCTGGATATGGACAGAAGGAGCCTCTCCTCTCATGTAATGCTTGTCTCCTGTACACAGGCTTCTCTCCAGTGTGAACCACCACTGACTAAAACTTTCAACATTTGGCTCACAGTATGGATGTTCTTGCTTCATAAAAACAACCCCCAAAACACATGTTCAGTCAGTAATAAGCTTTTTCTAAAGGTGTGACTATAAATAGATTGGGACAAGGTGCGTGCACAAGTCTAGACAACCCTTCACTCTTGACTCTGTTATTGACTCTATTATTCTCTTGATAAACCCATTTTTAGTCTTTGAGAGAGGAAGGGCTTAGTAGGTCACGCGTGCTTTTTATTTCATTTCTGAGGTACTTACCTTCACTAGGATTTTGCCTTTCAGACTTTGAGGGCTTGGAAGCTGCTTGGTCTCCCCTGTGTCTATAGATGACAGGTCGAGTTTGTCTTGGAATATTCCTTTCAGGTACTGAGCAATTTTCCTTTGCTGCTGGACACTGCAGTGATTCTCAATGGACAGTATGACTGGAAACCTGGGAAAACAGCAGCACATTGTAAAGGCATCGACCACAGGAACTCACAGGGACTTTTGAAAATCATTCCATGTTCATTGTGTTCTTACAAGCCTGGTGGCAGTATTTGTTAAAGAGGTGATGATTAAATGCTTCTAAAATGAAAACAATGAGAGACGCATTTCTTAAAAAACACCTCTGGCCAAATATACATTACCAGGCATAATGGGTAAACTCAATACCAATCCACATGGGATGACTTAGTCTAATATTTTGCATCTCTCTCCTTCACACATATATATGCACACACATGGTACATACATTATATCTCTTTTACAAGAAAAAATGAAAGAGAAAATTTTGAGATAAGAAACAAAGAAAACAGATAACGTACTTTTGTCTTATTCATTCAAATTCTAGAAACATCTAGGAGACCACTGCCATTAAGTGCATATATTTACTCTAAAAATTTATATTTAGTACCCAGCTTGCAAATTACTATTGAGGATAAAATAACATAATGAAATTTGTGTTTTATAATGTCCTATATCAGACGTTTCAAAGTTATTTGTACAGAATTATATACTAGTCTTTACTTTTAGAAAGGGAAAAAAAAAAAAAAAAGGCAGGCATTCTCCTCTGGCACTCAGGTTTCTGTGCAGAGATGTGAGACCCCAGTGAAGTTATTATCACAGACAGCCTGAGGAACCAGGAATGATTACATGACCTTACTCCTCTTTTGACTTTGTTTTTTCTTTGGAAAAACAAATTCAGGCTTATTTTCCCCCCTAGTTTTCCATCATATATCTTCTGAAGTAATAGGCAATAGATTTTTTTCCATAACATACAAACCAATATTTAAATTGCCTAATATGTCTCTGTGGAGAAAAAGTTTTATTTCTGGGCTTATATAACAAGCACAAGCTCCACAATACAGGCTGTGACCTTCTGAAATTACATTCTATCCTCATTAGTAAATCTCATGCCAGAGGTAATATAAGGGATGAACCTTTGTGGCTGAGGTTGGTTTGGTTGCCTGACTATAATTTGTTTACTCTTGTGTCCTCACATGAGTTTCACCCAGTGTGTTAGAAAGAGAGAAAAACAACAAACTAGCAACCCTGAGTTGTCTATGAAATCACATCAGGGAATTCTAGCAATGAATTTGAAAATTATCAATCTGTTTACAGAAAGTCTGTGTCTACTAGTGTCTAATGATGCTTGGTGTATAAAGCACTATTTCTCAACGGCCAGGGGCAGCTGTGTGGTACCCCTCTCAAAGGTACATTTGTCAACATCTGAAGACATTTTTGGTGGTCACAATGTTGTGAGTGGGGACTACTACCGGTGTTTAGGGAGTACAGTCATAAATGTACTCATTGTCCTACAATGCACAAGACAGTAACAAAAAATAATCTGGCCCAAAATGTCAGTAGTGCCAAGGCTTGAGAAATCCTGGTATAAAGATGCAATTAAAACTTAAGAAAAAGACTGAACTTTTAAAAGGTGTTAACAACTTTATTCACTATTTTCATTCGAAGTCCTTTTTTCCTAAGTTTTCTTCCAAACTTGAAGTTAGCATGGTCAAGTCACCAGAGTACATAGATAGCAGGTCTTCTCAACGCTCTACTTCAGAGGCAAACCCTTCAGCAACCTGGCTAAGTTGAGGAGCAATCAGGGTAAAAGGATCCATCATAATTTAGTCCTCGAGATTCTTCCATGTAGAAGACACCAGAAACCAAACCTGCTATGCAGCAAGTGTCTCTTATCAGAACAGCATTTTAACTTCATATTCAATTAATGAAAAGACCAAACATTAGAAATTTTAAAGGCCACTAAGGTCTATAAAATTAACTTTATGCAACTATTAATTTTAATTTGCCTCTTTTTAATGCAGAAGTCATTTCTTCAATATCTGGTATATTGCAGGCACTACAGAATGAATAAGGGGGAGTTTCCTGGTGGCCTAGTGGTTAGGATTCTGGGCTTTCACTGTGGTGCCCCAGGTTCCTTCCTTTCTCGTTCACTCCCTGGTCAGGGAACTGAGATCCCACAAGTCACAAACAGCACTCCCTCCCCTGCCAAAAAAGAAAAGTTTTTTTTCTTTTTTTTTAAAGAATAAGACATAGCCACATATTTTCAATGAGCTCATGATCCTAAAGACATAAAAGGAGACAAGTCACTAACGATTGCAAGAAAGTGCTGTATGATATGACAGAAATATGCTCAGAATGCTAAGGACAGAGAAAAGGAACATTTAAATGAATTGTGGTATAGGTAAGTTTGCCAAAGGGACAATGCCTAAGCAGTCTGCTAGGATGAGCAAGAATTAGGGGGGTGGAATAATGGGGATGACTATCAGATAGAGAGAAGGGCACAGGAGAGGGGGTTGGTGCGGGGGGAGGAGGCTGTGAAAGCAAGAGGGTCCTAGGGACTCTGGAAACTGTCAGTGATGGCAGAAGCCGAAGTCCCTGTAGAGCAATGGTAGAAGGTGACATAGAAGAGCAAGAAGAAGCCGGCACGGAAGGTATGACTCTGTACAACAGGGAAGCTTTGAAGGACTTTAAGAAGAATTACAACATCAGCTTATATCTTCAGAAAGAAAGATATTACTCCAGTGTGGAGGACGAACCAAAGTGAAGTGAAAATGAAGAGAAGGCAATGGAGTCAAAAGATAATTTAGAAAGTAGCACTGACAAGACTGGCTGAATCAAGAGTAACTCCCAATTTCTACAAAATCACTGGTATGCAGTGCTACCTTCCTAACTAGAGCAAGAGGAAGCTTGGCAGAATGAGATGCTGAGTTCAGTTTGGGATGGAGACCCCGTACTGGCAAGAGTTTTATCCTTGTTCAGTGCTGTGGCTCCTTACACCTATTACAGTATGCCCGGCTCAGAGTAGGCACCATTAAATAGCTAAGTAAATGTCTGAATAAACAATGAAATTTGTTGGTTTTCAGGTACCTATGAGATACTCAGATGAATCTGTACTAAGAATTTTTCAATATATCTCTGAAACTTAGGAAGAACGTTCTCGATATATAATTGGCAAATAACCAAGAAGTAGACCAAAGACACGTTGGGAAACAATGACTTTTGTTTTGTGACTACACCACTTGGCATGTGGGATCTTAGTTTCCAAATCAGGGATCCAACCTGCATCCCCTGCATTGCAAGTGCAGAGTCTTAACCACTGGACCATCAGAGAAGTCCCAGAAATGGTGACTATTAAAGGAGTGAGAAAATGGACTAGAAGACCATAGGCTAAAGAAAGAAAGTGAGAAGAAATGGCACCAATAGTGGAGGGAGTGTTTTAACAGAAGACCCCCCCTCCAAAGCAAGTATTAAGGAGAAAATGTTCACCATCATCCAATGCCAAGAAGGAGTCAAGTGACATAAAGATTCCAGACACTGCAGTATATATAGGACATCCAACAAGTCTGGAAACCAAGACATTATTATTTTATTGTATTGGCATACAATACTGATGTATGGATATGAGAGTTGGACTGTAAAGAAAGCTGAGTGCCAAAGAATTGATGCTTTTGAACTGTGGTGTTGGAGAAGACTCTTGAGAGTCCCTTGGACTGCAAGGAGATCCAACCAAGTCCATCCTAAAGGAGATCAGTCCTGAGTGTTCATTGGAAGGACTGATGTTGAAGCTGAAACTCCAATACTTTGGCCACCTGATGCAAAGAGCTGATTCATTTGAAAAGACCCTGATGCTAGAAAAGATTGAGGGCAGGAGGATAAGGGAACGACAGAGGATGAGATGGTTGGGTGGCATCACTGACTCAATGGACATGAGTCTGAGTGAACTTCGGGAGTTGGTGATGGACAGGGAGGCCTGGCGTGCTGCGGTCCATGGGGTCGCAAAGAGTCGGACACGATTGAGTGATTGAACTGAACAATACTGATAAGATGTTTTTTATGTACAATAATCTGCATTTCTAAACTTTATGGACATAGTACACCCTGGGTTTAGAAACTTTGAGGTCACTCTTTGGAAGAACATGCTTCAGGGAGGCAGCATCTTGAGAGAGAATGGGATAAGGAATGAAGAGAGCACAAGAAAGCATAGTTGTGGGGCCCATGTTATTTGTTCAATGTTTCTTTGGGAAGGAGGGAGAGAACTGGGGCAGGAGAAAGGGAGATGTAGCCTCCAACGAAGCATGTGGTTTGATGGCCAAGTTACAGCAGGCAGCGTCCCGTGTGCCAGCTGAGCCTGATTCCCCACTGTGCTTGACTTACTCATTCTTCACAAAGGCATGCTTGTTGATGGTCTCCACGACATCTCTGAAGAGGATCTTTGAAGTGAGCGTGTAACCGTGGTGCACCACTGGCTCTCCGTCCGGGCCATCCCAACAGTCAACTGCCAGAAAAAGAACATCACATCAACAAGTCAAAGTTTCTGGTATTTCCCAATATTTCTGAAAATATCAGACAAGTATTAAGTTTGTTGTTTGAGATTATACACTATGATGATCATGACAAAGATGTCAGACCAAAATGAGTGTTCGGCATATTTATCAGGATAAGGGATGAAAGATTATAAATGATTTACTGTGAATGCTTATAGTTAAAAGGAGGTCATACAATCAGCTTAGCATTTACCAAGAACTCTCATTAGAAACTGATCTAAATCCAAGAGACTCAGAGAATGAACTTATGGTTGCCAGGGTAGGGGGGTGGAGGATGGGGAGAAGGGATGGTTAGGGTGTTTGGGATGGACATATACACACTGCTATATTTCAAATGGATAACCAATAAGGACCTACTGTATAGCACAGGGCACTCTGGTCAATGTTATGTGGCAGCCTGGGTGGGAGGGGAGTTTAGGGAAGAATGGATATATGGGTATGTATAGCTGGACCCCTTCGCTGTTAACCTGAAACTATCATAACATTGTTAATCAGCTATAAGTGAAGTGAAGTCGCTCAGTCGTGTCCGACTCTTTGCGATTCCATGAACTGTAGCCCACCAGGCTCCTCCGTCCATGGGATTCTCCAGGCAAGTATAGTAATCAGCTATACTCTAGTATAAAATAAGTCTCTCAAAAAAAAAAGAAATTTATCTAAATCCAACTGAGTATGCTTGAGGATAGTGATATTTCTTATTAGATTATTTCTCTAATTTTACTTCTTTCACTTTACTGTTCTTTTATGAAGTCTCAATGACACTCTCAAATCAAAACCAGGGCTTTTCATTATTGTTCACTTAAACTCATTATGCTTTCATTAGATTTATTTCCATTTTATTAATTCTACAGTAGTTCTAAAATAGCATTGACTTCTGAAGTTCAAATCTTTAGGCCCTGCTAAGAGTTATGTGAACATGGACAAATGATTTAATAATTTAAAATATTGCTCCCCATCCATAAAAGGAAAACTAAGAACAAGACTTGAATCATAAGTTTGAGTGATCTATAAATAAGTACCTATGAAGTTGATTATAATCCTACATGGCACATAATCATTATTGTTACTGATACTATTGATACTGTTATGTATACGGACAAACTCACTGGACCCCAGCTGAAGAAGCACAAAAGCTTCCTCACCATCCTCCCTGACTCAGAGTTTGTCTTCCCTTGTTTTACACTCCACTACACGACTCATTTCTCCAAACACTGCTTTCTCCATGTCACTACTTTGCTTTAAGGCATAGTCAGTGCATAACATAGCATCCTGTACATACTATGTACTCAGTAGATATATGTCAAATTTATAAATAAATAGTCTATGGAAGGTGTTGCCTGCTTAACTCCAAGGTCCCTCCCTACCTCTGGTGCTAGAGACTTCCATTCAGCCAAGCCTGTCTTCTCTCTGGCCCTGGTTCAGAGCGGGACTACAATTCTCAGCTTCCCTTGCAGTAGGACATGCTGCTGAAACGTGGGTAGAAGTGATGTGCACCACCTCTACGTCTGGCCTGTGAAAACCTGCCTTATACAGTCATTCATGCTCTCTCTTCTGCTGTGATTTGGAAGTTGTGCTGAAGATGGCACAGATGCTGAGGGAAAGAACCTGCACCCCTAAATCACTACCTGAAAGACTCCCCCATTAGGAACAGCTATTTTGGACTTCACCTAAAAACTAAACTTCACTTGTTTTAAGGCACTAGGATCTTAGGCTTAACTGTTTAAAAAACTAGTTAATTAATATCCTAGCTCCTGTTTCACAAGTCAAACATTTTTTTCTCCCAACAACCAAACTACCAGACTTCTTACAGTTAGGCCAGCTTCCTCACATACAATCCTACTTCCATGTCTTTGCTTCTTTCATTTAAGGTCAACTGACACGTCCTCCTTCACTTTGCTCCTTTCAGTCCCCATCAAGGGTCAAATCCTTAATTAAGAATTAGGATCCTAAACAAGGATCCCCCATAGATAACCTTGCCAGCTCTCATGATGTTGCCCTTCCTTATGATAGGAGGTTATAAATTCAAATACCAACAAGAACCAGAAAGTAAAAGCATTAGGCACTCAGTCGTGTCCAACTCTTTGCCACCCCATGGTCTGCAGCCCTCCAGGCTCCTCTGTTCATGGGATTTCCCAGGCAAGAATATTGGAGTGGGTTGCCATTTCCTCCTCAGGGGATCTTCCCAACCCAGGGATCGAACCCGTGTCTCCCGTGTGGGCAGGTGGATTCTTTACCACTAAGCCACCAGGGAAGTCTTCAGGCCTGAAGTCAAATATATGAAGGTATCTTCTCAGAAGAGAAGCTCCATCCATCTTTTGACATGTATTTTACATTCTTTGTTTGAATACAAACATGAAAAAAAAAAAACAGATGTTTCAAAAGCATGTAACCTAACAATATACCCCAATTTATATCCCATCTTAGAAGAAAAAGGGCATAACAGGGTTCCTCATAAATGAGTTACTATCTTTTGAAAAAGAATGCAAAGTAGAAGGCAATGCCACACTAACTTGATTATCATATGCCCATAAAAATATCTCGTCATAAGTAACCACATGAGTCATGTGGTGTTCTTTTGCTAACATTTATAATAAGGAGAATTTGCATAGTTGCAGATGGTCTCCTAACACTCACTTTTTAGGTCTATTTTATCTCTTGTCTGTTAAATGAGGAAAACAACACTCCCAAACGGTGCTGGCATGTGAATGACTAGAATCCATCAGTTCAGTTCAGTTCGGTTCAGTTGCTCAGTCGTGTCCGACTCTTTGAGACCCCATGAATCGCAGCACACCAGGCCTCCCTGTCCAACACCAACTCCCTGAGTTCACCCAGACTCATGTGCATCAAGTCGGTGGTGCCATCCAGCCATCTCATCCTCTGTCGTCCCCTTCTCCTCCTGCCCCCAATCCCGCCCAGCATCAGGGTCTTTTCCAGTGAGTCAATTCTTCGCATGAGGTGGTCAAAGTACTGGAGTTTCAGCCTCAGCATCAGTAGCTGAGTTCAAAAGGCCATGAAGACCTCTTGTAAGAGCTAGTGCAGTGACAAGAACGTTGGCAAAGTAGAAATCCTCTAACCAATTTCCTAGCCACGAAATAGCCGCGCCCTTTTTTTTCAATCAGACCACACAATAGAAGCCCCTGAAAGCACCCTGACAAAGAGTTGGCCAGATCTGAGGGCCAGCTGAGAGGTTAACATGACAGCTTTTCACAGTGGAATTTAGAAATGTTCCACCCTGATAGCGCTCCCAGAGATAGCAGGGAAAGCTGTAAACCGATTATAATGGCAATGCAACATCAGTTCCATAATGAGAGTGAAAATCCCCTGGACAGAACATCCATATTTATTAAGCAACTAGGGCTGAAAATCAAGGGAAGTGAAAGGCCATGTAAAAAAGAAAAAAAAAAAATGTTGTCTATGTGATTTGTTGACAAACCCACTTTATCAAAAACAAGACTGATTAGTGTTCCTCAAGACATGATATACACCCTGACCAAGGATATTGCTGCAACTGAACTAAGAGAGATGGAAAACACAATATTAACAACACAGAAGCTTAAAAGTGGAGATTCTTCAGGTCATAGTACCATGAAGAGACTGTCCAGAAGCATTACTCTCCTTCTCTAAGTACTATACTTGACAAGATCTGCTTCAGAAAATTATCTGTGGGCCTGCAGGTTTTAATCCACCACCTGCTACATTCTATAAATCAAGTTCCTTAAATCCTAGCTGCAGCTGCCTAACAATAAAAACAACTTCAGCCGGAACCAAGGTAGATAAAGCACTGCTGGGTGTCTATAGATTGGTGCCTCCGGACCCAAGATTGAAGTGTAAGCTAAGATCTTCATATTACAGGGCTGACAAATTGTCAGGAGAGCACAAAAGATCAGATTATCAAGTTCTAAAGTCTTTAGGAACATGTAGATATTTAGATGCCAAGCAAATACCTCCTATTAAAGCCAACCTTCCCTCTGTGCTTTGCATTATGTTTTCTGGCCTTCCTTATGTGACCAGATGGCCTGCATTTGACCTCACCTTGGGCTGGTCATGTCATTCAATGCTTGTTCCTCCAAAGACCACACAGGCTTCCTGGAGAAGCAAAGTGGCGCAGTCAGACAGCTCGAGTTGAAATACCAGCTTCCAACCTTTCCAGCTACGGGACCTTGAGTCACCAACCCTACCCCTCTTCTTAAGGAGATCACTCCATCTTAGTGCTGTAAGAACTAAATGAGAATGTATGGAAAGCAATTAACCAGAACCTAGCCCACAAAAGGGAATGAAATCATGGTGAATTCCCTGTTTCTTCCCAGTACATTAAAAGCCATGGTGACCACCATAGTTTCAAACAGGAAGCTGAGTACGTACAAAGCTGACCAAGTCTCCCAGCTAAATACACTTCTTCTCAACAAAACCTTCCAGAAACAGCAGCTTGACTTTCGCTGTCCAGTCATAGACTATTGCAACAGTGAAATCTTCACACCGAACCATAGAGGAGGAATTTGTTGATGCAGGTTTGGAGAGGGAGATATTTGAGAGACTGCAGTCCCCTAAGTGGTCTGGTACATTTTCACCTACACTTACACATGAAGGTCTCCGTAAGTGATCTCATAAACTACCACACAGGAAACTCAGAATTGTGGCATCTTTATCTTGCCTGGATCCTTCTACTGAGTTCACACATTGTTATTTAACTGACTGATAGGAATGTCTAGATAAACGTTACAGAGTTACTATAAACCCAACCCAGGGAAAGCTGAACTCATCCACTCTCTTCCTTTCAGGCCCCAGAGTAGGTGATGGCTCCATCACTCCTTCCAGCTCTCCCCTGCATGCCTTATTTCCTTCACTTTTCTCGCCAGGTCCTGCAAATTTACTTCTTCAATATCCATATAAGCCTCTTTCTCACTTAGTCTAAGCTTTCATGACCTAATCTTCTATAATTCTTCCTTTGAATCATTTCAATAGCTTTCCCACGATTCTCCTTGTCCCAGTTTCACCTCTCTTACCCCTCTACAAACATATATCACTTAAAAAAAATTATTCTTTCTACACTGCTGCCCAAGCAATCTTTCTAAACTGCAAGTGTGGCCATATCACTGTAGGTATTAAAACAATTCACTGGACCCTTATTAACAAAAGCTAAACCTGAAGCTCCTTATCACAGCACTCAAAACCCTTTCTTGCAGACCCATCTATTTTCCCTGACTGACTTATCTCATTTTACCTCACCCCTTCACTCTCTGTACCCCCTTTCTACCACATATGCATCAACTGGTAGAATTCTCACACCATATTATTGTTTTTAGTGTCCACTTCTTCTATTAGACTGTGAGCTACTTAAAGACAGAAACTATGTCTCACATCTGTGTCCTCACCCCCAGGAACCTCCTAGAAATTTAATAAATGTTGGCTGATTGGCACATCATTAAGTATCTTAAAAATAAAGTTATTCTAAACTATTTTTACCATCATTTAATCAAAAAACTTCCATGTTCATCACAATTTTTCAGCACCTGAAGGTGTGCCTCCCAATTGCTAGTACATATCTCTCTGCTTGAACTGTAAGGGGGAGACAGGATTATGAATTAAAAATGACTTTACAGAGTGACTTTTCCCTGGTGGTCCAGTGGCTAAGACTCTGCACTGCCAATGCAGAAGGCCTGGGTTCAATCCCTGGTCAGGGAACTAGATTCTGTACACCACAACTGAAAAAGGACCCTGCATACTATAACTGGAAGATCCCACATGTCCAAATAAATAAATGTTTTTTAAAAAGAAAGGAAGATCACAGGCAGTGACCATCCTGCTCACTCTTTAAAAAAAAGAAAGAAGAACCACCACTTTATAATCAGTGGGAAAATGATTTTAATTAGTGTGAGTACATGTTTTAGGTCTCCATTATTTCCACTAGACTTTATTGACTAAAGGACATATTCATCGACACACATTGGCACTCAGACAAAGCACGCACCTTCCACACAGCGACAGCCCTCCTGCAGCACCCGCGCGTACATGTCCACTTTGGACTGAGACAGGAGCTGGTCCCCGGTCAAGTATGTGTTGTGGGAGGAAGCAATGTAGTAGTTGCACAGGGGCTGATCCATGTCCTGGTACACTTCATGATGCAGGGGGTTAAAGATGTCACAAGCAGGACTACGCATGAAGTTCGTGAAGCCTTTGGAAGAGAAAGGGAAGTGTTATAGCTTTGAAGCCAAGGACTTCACTGGAGGTCCAGTGGTTAAGACTGCCTTCCAGGGCAGAGGGTATGGGTTCAAACCCTGGTTGGGGAATTAAGATCCCACTGACCTTGAGGCCAAAAAACCAACATATAAAACAGAAACAGTACTGTAACAAATTCAACAAAGGATTAAAAAATTGGTCCACATCAAAAAAAAAAAATCTTCAAAATAAATAAGTAAATAAAGCCTATATACTTACCTGACTCCAATGAGTACAAAAGAGATCAAAATGTGTCCAGAGTGCTTATCTTATTTACCTTCAGGACAACCTTTGCAGGGAATATTGAGGCAATAAGGGGATTGCCCAGGTCAAATAGTATCAAAAACTGCAGTGTGACTTTGGGGAGTAGCAGTTTAAATGTAACCTAAAGAAAAACAGACTTTTTAAGAATTTTGATTGGGGGAGTGAGCAGCTTATTGCAAAGCTATTCAGTAACTTCTGAGCTCCAGCTGTGAATATGCAGTGTGACCTACCAGGTGGCTGATGCAGTGTTAAAGCCTTATTCATCCAAAGTGATATACTGATCAACAGCAGTCTGATAGGTTGTTAAGCTGACTTGAAAAACAGTATTGTCTATGTCATAGTGGAGGTAAAGGCCAGGAATTAGGCATAGCCTAAAATCAGGGTATGATTATTTGACTGTGAAGCTGGTTTGGGAAGATGCTGCTAATGGCTAGCACATTTGATAAAAGTGATAAAGTGCTGTAAGATTATGTAGAAAACCCTATCAGTTTTTCTACAGTTTTTCAAAAACATAAGTGTCTGGGTAGGAGAGGCATTCATTAACATATCAACAAATACGTAAATGTCCTACGAGTACTTAAATGATCACTGCTGCTGCTAAGTCACTTCAGTCGTGTCCAACTCTGTGTGACCCCATAGACGGCAGCCCACCAGACTCCCCATCCCTGGGATTCTCCAGCTAAAAACACTGGAGCGGGTTGCCATTTCCTTCTCCAATGCATGAAAGTGAAAAGTGAAAATGAAGTCGCTCAGTCATGTCCAACCGTCAGTGACCCCATGGACTGCAGCCTACCAGGCTCCTCCGTCCATGGGATTTTCCAGGCAAGAGTACTGGAGTGGGGTGCCAATGATCACTAGAGTAAACCATTTCAGCTCTTCAAAAATCCTGTGATAAAACCACCAGTAGATATCCTGGGAAACTCTGGAGAATTTCTTTATACTCATCTTCATGCTTACAGACATAACTTAGAAAGCATGTTTAATTCCATCTCTTAAGGCCCTGCACCAAGGAAGTGATTCATTTATTGGTAAAGAAAGGTCCAAATTAGTTTATCTTCTTTCATTGTTTTTAAAACAGCTTTTAATTATATAAACATTAAATCATTTCTCTTCATTTTAATTAGCCTCTGTCCCCGGAAGTAAACATACAGTATCAAAACCCCCTCGTCCACATTGAGCCTGTTTAGGGAATAGGAGGCCAACCATCAAAACTGGTGAGATAAAACATGGCTTCAGATGCTCTTGTGGGCAGCGGTGGTGGGGCGGGGCGGGGGTGCCAGTGGTTTTTTTTAAGTAAGATTATCTGTTCTGCATAGAACCTGTTCTCTTTTGGGTAGCAGACAACAGTTCATTTCCCTATATATTTTAAATACATGGAACTTACAAATACATACAGCTATATACATACCATTTCATTCATATGTAAAAACCTAGGAGCTAGATTCTGAGTATAGAACTGTGGGCAAATTACTTAATTTCTTTAAGCCTCACTTTCTTCAACTATAAAATGAGATAGTCATTAACAAAATTTTCAGTTCCTACAACCTCTCTACCACTACCAACTAAATAAAACAAGTTAGTTGCCAACATTTTAAAAGAAACATGTTTATTTAAGACCAAATTCTCCTTCCTTAGGTTGAGACTATTTCTAAAAATTAGGCATTTAAGAAAAGTCAAAATATTTCTTGGCATATATTCTACATAGTGGCATCAAGCTGACTTGCTCAGAGTGGAAAATGCTATTGTTATTGCAAAAGTAGGAGAAACACCAAAATCATGACATCTGATTTGTAGGAAATTATGTGTGTGTTGTGGATTTTGTTTGAATCATCTGTAATTCCAAGAATATCTCCCAATTTCTTTTCCTAAAAATTTTGCCAGAAGGTAACTTAACAATACTGAATGGAGAAATGAGAAATTTAAAATATTAATTATTTTACCTTCTATGCCAAGGACATTTTTCGCCTTATTTTCTTCAGAAACTTCAAATTTCCTTATGATGTCANGGAGAAATGAGAAATTTAAAATATTAATTATTTTACCTTCTATGCCAAGGACATTTTTCGCCTTATTTTCTTCAGAAACTTCGAATTTCCTTATGATGTCAATACAATAGTCTGTTGTCACGTTTGTCATCTAAACAAAACAGAACAATAGTAGAGAACCTGCAATTTCATGAGATATTTTCCTCCATGCTGAAAAGGCATATGGATTTTTCAAGTATTCTTAATACAATGCAAAATGGTGAAATGAGCAGTGTTTGAGGTTACTTGTGTCATAACTATTTAATCTTTGGAAAATGATTATGAACTCAGTATTCCTCTGCATCTTTCAGATTTAATCAGTGAAAATAGTCCTTCAACTATTAGACCAATGTTCTCCATGAAGCAATAAGATTAATAAAACCAAGTCAATAATCAGTGCAAATGCATGACTGAAAATCCACTCACTATAAGCCAATAGCTAGCAAAAGCAATGCCTTCCATACAAACACCGAAGTTGGCTAATCATAAATTGTATGTAAAAAGAAAATGACTCCCTATCAAAGCATAATGTTCTAGGTAAATCCATCTGTGTGTATATATCTACAGATCCTTCCACCAATTCATGGGAGCAATCTGCCATAGTGATTCAAGAACATAAAGGTTAGCAAAAGAAAATAAAAAGGTAGGTGAGAACTCTGGAATGAGAGTGCTTATATTCAAATCAACTGCCTCATATTAACATATACCATGTGCTCTTAATATTCAAATAAACTGCCTTACTTAAGAATATATGTAACAGTGTATTCTTTCTTACATAAGTCACTCCCATTCTCTGTGGCTACCTTATAAGGTAGCTGTGAGGATTAAATAGATTAATAATTCTAAGAAAAATGTATGGTACCCAAAAAAGCTGTATATGCTAATACTGAATTAGTCTGAAGTTTGCTCCCTGATAGCTCAGTTGGTAAAGAATCCACCTGCAATGCAGGACACCTCGGTTCAATTCCTGGGTCGGGAAGGTCCCCTAAAGAAGGGATAGGCTACCCACTCCAGTATTCTGGGGCTTCCCTTGTGGCTCAGCTGGTAAAGAATCCGCCTGCAATGTGGGAGACCTGGGTTTGATTCCTGGGTCGGGAAGGTCCCCTTGAGAAGGGAGAGGCTCCCCACTCCAGTATTCTGATCTGGAGAATTCCAAGGACTATAAAGAGTCGGACATGACTGAGCCACTTTCACTTTGCTGCAAGTACATTACACGCTTACTGTATTACTAGGAAAGGCAAACTCTGAGAATAATCTATTACTAACAAAGGATGTGATAATTTGACCAAAACTTCATTCAGTCCCACAATTGAACAACAATATTTAAATATACTAATGAATAATAATAGAAGATAAGTTGGGAGCCAATATTTTATATTTCTATGATATTCTCAAAAATTCCATTACCTCTTAGGTTCAATACTTATGTTCTAGTGAACTCTAAATTCAAACCATCTATTTAATATCACTTAAATTTTTGCTGGGGAAGAAAAAGCTCTATAATGCAACCATTTTTGCATGTTTGAAAGAGCACAGAATGCTTTGTTCCCCTAAGGCTAGCTGCATTCTTTGCATAAATTTTATAGTCTTTACTGCATGCAGAGGCCTCCTTAGCAGACATTACCCCAAAATACATAAATACATGATATCATGCTACCTGTGAGTAACTTGACTGAGCCAGTCTGGCTTTTGACTAGCTCATTGATTCATCTATTATAAGCTAGAGACTTATCACATGCAGTTTAAAAGATAATTTCTCGCAAAATAGAAAGAAATTGATTAAAAAAATTGTATGTTCCTTTGGAAGACTGAATTTACATTGCAATTATTTGGTTTATGAGGCCATTTGTTCAGAGACATCAGGGCCTTGCACTAGCCTCAGTCTACCAGGAGCCTGTGAGATCTAAAAACAAAATTCAAATAAAAAACAAGAAAAAAAAAAATCCTGGCATCCTAGGATGGAGTTAATTGCCCATGAGAACATGTTACCAGCTCAAAACACAAAGAATGTGCTAATGAAAATCATATTTGAAAAGTATTCATTAAATTAGTGAAAATATCAGTAGGCATTCTAGAAAGCCCACAATTTTCTGAGCACCATATAAAAATTAATAAGAGCTAATCAAAAATACAAGTACTAAGGATTAACTCATTGAAATAGAGTAAAACCTTATAACAACAAGAATGGAAATGTAAGCAAATCAGTTCCCATCCCTCCTCCAGCCTTGCTTTCATTTAATTAACCTCCCAAGAGCAAAATCCTGCACTTAACACAATTGACTTTTCCAGACCTCACTTGGAAAGTTATATTGGGGTTTTACTGTATGAATGAAGGTTCAACATCTGTTAATACTCTTTAGTGTCCTTCCCCACCTTGTTTTGTGTTCTATTTGACATGAATGATAAGTTGGAATAGGAACATTTTCTTCCTCTTTCCCAGAGTTCACTTGAAAGTCTTGTTTGCTATCAATATCTGAGGCCCTTGCTGTCTCTTAACACTGACGATTGTTTATTCTGTACAAGGAAAATGGTGTGAAAAAGAACTTGAGGAAAACTTGATAACATGTTCATAATGTAATCAATGCTGTGCAGTTTATTAAAAGTTCTTACATCTATAATCTTTATAGTTCTTGTAAACTTAGTATTTTTATCTTCATCTTGTAAGAAGGAAAATGGACACAAAGAATGGTTACCTATCACAATCAATCAAACAATCATTAAAAGGCAGAACAAAGGTTCAGATTTCAACTTTCTGAATTCAAGTCCAAAGCTTTTTCTTTTATGTTATATCTATTGTCTGGGTGTTTTTATTTCTACTGGGAAATTGAAATACTTTCCAAAGTATTTTTTTTTTTTTTTAGTACAGCTGAAATTCCCACATTTTAACTTTTGAAATTTTTGTAACTTTCAAATCCATCCATTTGACTTCTTTGATAATTCCAGAATAGAATGATTCCCCAACCACAAAATCATAACATAATTTGCCAAGAATTTCAACATGGCTAAACTCTCTTCCCTTTATTTTTACCAAATAACATATTCATAATTAAGCCAGTCAAAACTAAGGTGTTTATGACTAAAAGCAGAGTTTCCCCTCTATATATAGAGAGCCACTGTCCAGAGGTAATAATGCCAACATCTCCAGATATTTCTTGTGGAATAAGTCTTTATCTTAATTATTATGTATATGATACTATTTCCTATTTCATATACTTTAAACATTATATCTTTTTACTGTTTTTAAAAAAGACGGCTCTTTGGGGCCAGCAAAACTTTCTCCATCTATCCTCCTACTGCTACTGCCACTGCTAAGTCGCTTCAGTTGTGTCCGACTCTGCGAGACACCATAGACGGCAGCCCACCAGGCTCCACCGTCCCTGGGATTCTCCAGGCAAGAACACTGGAGTGGGTTGCCATTTCCTTCTCCAATGCATGAAAGTGAAAAGTGAAAGTGAAGTTGCTCAGTCGTGTCCGACTCTTCGCGACCCCATGGACTGCAGCCCACCAGGCTTCTCCGTCCATGGGATTTTCCAGGCAAGAGTACTGGAGTGGGGTGCCACTGCCTTCTCCAATCCATCCTCCTAGTAGAGTTATATTTTAATTTTTATTAAACTGCTAATATAATTCTCCAGAGTATGCAAATGTTAACACTGAGTCTACTGTATAATCTGGTTGCGCTTCTGCTCGTATAGAATTTCTGATTTAATTGCTGAAATTCCCACCCATCTGTTTAATTTCCAGTGTCCCTATCACAGATTTTTCCCAGTGACTCTAATGGTATCTCAGTATTATTTTCCACACCAAGGCAATAGGTAATCCATGAATTTCATTTTCTCCTCTATAAAGGTCCTCCTTCTTCCAGGCTGGTTGAGTTCTAGAACTTCACTCAGCTTTTTGTCCTAACTTCATTGTGTCATTCTTATCGAAGAGCATTTGAGAAGTAAATTATTTATTTCTTGTATGTATTTTTGTGTGTTATCTGTTTTTTTTATTCTGTGCACACATTTTGTTGACAAATTAACCAGGCAGACAATTCTAGGTCAGAAATCATTGCTTAATGTTTTTTTTTTGGCTTCCAGAATTGCTGTTGAGAAGTCTGAAGCCATTCTGATTCCAATTCTTTCCACAGGACCTATTTTTGTTTGTTAATTTGGTAAGCGTATTTTTCCCCCTTTATGCAAGCTTTTAGGGGTTCACTTTAACCTTAGCATTGCAAAATTTCACTGTGATTTGTCTCTATGTGGATCTTTCTATATTCATTGTGCTTGGCACTCAATGGACGCCAGCAGTTTAGACACCCCTACCTTTTGGTGCTAATCATCTTTTAATTACTTGTTTGATAAATATCCTCCCTTCTAGCTCATCTTTTTCTGTAACTCCTATCATTCAGATAGAGGACTTTCAGGATTAATCTAATTATTTTCTTCTCATTTATCTATTTCTTTGCTGTATATTCTCCTTTGGGGGAAATTTTCTCAACTTTATCTAAGACAAGTAACAAAAGTAGTTCCCTGCTCTTCTCTTCCTCTGAGTCTTTTCTCATAGCACCTTGCTCTTTCTTCATGGCTGCAACTTTTTAAATTACTCTGATGTATTAATGTCAGTTTCTAAAGTTACCTTCCCTGCATTATCTCTTTCCTCTAAGTTTCTTGAGTTACTTGTTTGCCTTTGTCTCTTTCTTTATAGCAGAGGATTTCCTCAAACGTGTGGTAAGCCCTGGTTATTTAAAGCTCATTTTTTTTAAATCAACTATTTAAAAACCTATTTAAAACTAAGGCAAGGAAAAATTGGTTGAAAGCTGTGTTCTTGAGCAGAGCTTAGTGACTAGTAAGCTTCACTGTAGAGTTCTCCGATGGGACTCTTAGGAAATTTCTGATGTAAATATCTTTGGGGGGGCTTTCCCCTTGAGTTTATCTCCTAGAGCTGGAGACACAGGATGGAGAATCCATTCCATTTCTCTTCCCCTTGCTTCTGGTGCTGCTGGCAAACTCTGGCTTGAGACTTCATAACTACAGTCTCTGCTTCCATCTTCATACAGCCACCTTCTTCTTTCTGTGTGTCTGTGTCTTTTCTGTTGCTTATAAGGACACTCATCACTGGATTTAGAATACGCATGAAATTTAGGATAATTTCATCTCAACACCCTTTAGTACATCTGCAAAGACCCTACTTTCAAATAAGGTCACATTTACAGATACAGGGAGTTAGAACTTGGATGTATCTTTTCAAGCTACTATTTAACCTACCAAAGTTTGTAATATTCCTCTAAGGAAAATTTTCCAGTGTCCTACTTGGAAGGGATAAACCCAAGATCTGAACATTGGGAGAGGGCTGTAGTTCTCACACTTCAGCTCATAAATATTCACATAATCTTTGTACTCATTATCCATTTCCAAAACTTAAAAGACTTAAAACAACCACCACTAACTTGTTCACAACTATGTAGGACGGTAAGTGGGACTGGGTCCAGCCACACAATTATTCTGTTTTCACCTGGGGGGTGTCTAGGTAAAAATAGGCAGCTAGTCACATGACTACAGTCATATAGTCCAAAATGGCTCCACCAACATGACTGTGGTTGATGTTGGCTGGGCCTCTTTATGTGGTCTCTCCTCCTCGGAGAAAGTACCCAGCTTCCTCACATGATAGTCTCACAGCCCCAACAGGGGACGAAGGGAACTGCCAAGGCTCTGAAGCCTACATTCCTTGTACATCAATTCTGCCGCAATCCACTAGTCAAACCAAGTCACGAAGTCAGCCCAGGTTCAAGGGGCAGAAAAATAGACTCCACTTCTTGACAGACTTCCCTGGTGGCTCAGACGGTAAAGCGTCTGCCTACAATGCGGGAGACCTGGGTTCAATCCCTGGGTCGGGAAGTTCTCCTGGAGAAGGAAATGGCAACCCACTCCAGTATTCTTGCCTGGAAAATTCCATGGACAGAGAAGCCTGGTAGTCTACAGGCCATGGGGTCGCAAAGAGTCGGACACGACTGAGCAACTTCACTTTCTTGACAGGCAGAGAAGCAAAGTCATGTTGTAAAGCCACACACATACAGGGACATGGGAACTACTGTAGCCATCTTTAAAAACCGCCTGACACATCTATGTTGCAGGGCCCTCGCTCAGGTGTGCCTGGTATGACTTGGTCCCGAGTCTTCTGGTCCACCCTCCTCCAGTTCTTATTTTCGGTCTCACGCCAGGGTGTAGACGGGACAGCTGCCCTGCTACCACAGGGAGGGGAGAGGATCTGGAGCCCTGGCAGCATCTGGATCAGACTTCCAACCAACGCTTGTGCTTTCAGCCCCTGCTCCTCTCCTGTTTTCAGAGTATGGTGTGAATTTCATTCTTGAGCTTTCTTAGGTTCTTCCAGGCAAATGAACGTGTTTTGTGGTTTCTTGCTCCATGGGCTTAGGTTTCAGTGCTCTGGGGTCTCCTTTAGATCAGACAAGTTTCAAGATATTGCTGCTTCTGTATCCTCTCCTATTTTTGTCCTTGCGGTTTTACAGGGAGCAGGGGTCTTTTTAACTATATTTTTTGGCAATTTCAGGAGGGAGCAGACAAACATCTCTAGATGAATGGTCATTCAGTTTCCAACTGAAAAAGACAACCACGATAACTGTTTATCTCCCCCAAATGGCTACTCTAACTCACCCTAAAACTAAGGTACAAATTTCAAAGCATTTAAACACAAAGCTATTTCACAGAAAATGTCTTTGGGGAACTGTATTCAAGAGAAAAAAATACTACAAGACACAATTACTCTGAACAGTCTCTCAACTGCTTTAATTGCAAATGATTAAGAAAAATGAAACAGATTTGAAAAAGGCTCTTAATGGAATGCTTATGATGAGGAGAATGCTTTAAAAATAAAAGATAAAGGAATACTAACCCCAGAAAGGGATAGTTCTAGCAGAGAAGAATTTATAATTATTTCCCACAAGAGATGTGATATTAGAATACCATGACTCTCACCAAACCAGTCTGGATTCAGTAAAGAGTAATGAAGGGAGAGGGCAAAAATGACACTTATATAATCAGATCAGAAGAATCAAGGGTATATTTCAACAGGAAAAAAAAAAAAAAAAGGCAAAATAAGCAACTGTTAGAACCACCAGAAAGGGATAATATATAGGTCTCTGTCATATAAAGTTCAATAAGAAGAGGGCCTTCTAGCATGGGATCACAAAAGTTCTGAAAATTCCCCTGGAATTAACCAACCACATGCATATTTCAGATAAAAAGCCATACATAAATAAAAATCTGCTTTTGACTCATCTGTGGCAGTGCCTTTGCTCTTGGTTAAGAGCTAGAAGCATCTGCAAACTATAAAGATGCTTCAATATTCCTGCCTTCTCTTCCTCACTCTTCAATACATACGAAACAAAAGGATTAGAAAAAAGGTAGAGGCTTGCTAAGAAAGGCTGTCAAGGAGGGTGGAGGGAATGAAATCAGATTCTTACTCCTAAACCAAAACTATGAAAAGAATCAAACACAAAATACATTCAGCCCCAGGGAAGGAATGGAGATGCAGATGTGGAGAGTGGACGTGTGGACACAGTGAGGCAGGGAGAGACTGGGATGAATGAAGAGGGCACACATCAATTATACATGATCAGGTAGAAGACAGATGGCTGGTCCCTTTCTTCTCTGTTAGAACTATCCCTTTCTGGGAGGTTGCTGAGTAGCACAGGGAGAGCCCAGTCTGCTGCTCTGTGATGACCTGGAGGGATGGGATGGGGGTAGTGGGGGAGTCTAGGGAGGGAGGGGATGTATTTATAATTGTGGCTGATCTGCACTGTTGTATGGCAGAAGCCAACACAACACTGTAGAACTTAAAATATATATATATATGCATATATATATATTTAAATTTAAAAAAATAGAAAAACTGGAAAAGGGTCTCAACCAACTCTTGTACTCTAGAACCACAGACTAATGGATGTGTGTGATATTGATCTGTGGATGCAAGGAAGTGACGGAAGGGAAAATCCAGCCAACTGGCTTCTTCCCTAACTGGCACTTCTTCATGGATATAAAAGACAGTGAGAATTTCTCTGAGCACATCGTATTTCAAGGATGAAAGTCCTAATCAAACAGCAATTGGACTTGTCAAAGTCATCAATTCAATTTTCAAAGTGCTTCAGTGAAATAAAAATGTCTGGCCTACAGGCCAATATTTGAATTCCCATAATGCTGGACAGCAGATGTGGCCAACAGTGATATTTCATTTCACAACTGAGTAAATCTGTAAAATTTGAATACTCTGGTGTCTACACCAATCTGATGCCATCAGGAATGAATGAATTACTGCCATATGGATCATCAAATTGCCTCAAATTTGTTACACTGTGAAAATCCCATTTCAAAACTCAAAACCCTACAAAACTCTTGACTAATGACTCTCCTGCTACACACTTAGATTGTGTCCAATTTTTCTGTTAAAAAATGCTGAAATGCACAACTTGATAACTTTTTTCTATGTACAACTATTTCCTTAGGATGAATTATTAGAAGTAAAATAGATTGGTCAAAGGTTTATACATTATGTAAAAATTGATAAATAATAAAACTACCCTATAGAAAGATTATATCATTTCACAACTTCACCAGAAATATACATATACCATGTTTCATACTATATTTTAACCTTTATTAATTTGATGGCTAAAAAATGGTCTCTTGGTTTTACTTCACATTTTTTAATTACTAGTGAAGGATGAACATTTTTAATGTTATTGACATTGTAAAATTTTTTATGCTTTGCACATTTTTCTACTGAGTATTCATTTCTACCCCCAGTAGTCTGTACAACACTTTCTACACTAGGGAAATTCACTATTTCTCTCTTTTGTATATTGTATTTTCCAAGTTTGAACCTGACATTCATTTTATCATGTTTGATATATTGGGCCACATATAAAAGTTTCAGAACACTAATATTTTCCTTATGGTTTATGCCTCTTGCTACACAACAATTTTTTAAAATTTATTTTGTGTTAAATCCACATGTAGCTTCAAGCTAGTTTAGAAAATTAAACTGGAAATGGGTAATCACCTGCCAGGAGCAGAAGTCACAGAACAGTGGCTTCTATTTTGCCCAACTAAAATTTGCTGATTGAATGTCAATATAACAAAAGGAGGAAAAAAATACGTGCCCCTTAGCAAGTGATATCTACTACTGCTATTCAGCTAGATTGCATAAAGTCCACTAGCACAAATGAATTTGAAGTCAATATCTCAAAACATTTTAATTTTTCACACTGTTGTGCTTCCAAATATGTCTGTCAAAGGGCTTTCATATTCATCACCCCTATCAATTTTCAATCTGACACTGTGAGATAAGGAAGGTATTAACTCCCCTTTTTACAGCTTAGGAAACCAAGGCTCAAAAACAATATTGATTGGCCTGTGTAAGATTCTCCAACCAATAAAGCTTACTGAAACTAACACAATATTGTAAAGCAACTATCCTCGAAGTTTGGAAAAAAAAAAAAACTTGCCAGGTGTGAAAAGCAGACCTTCTATACTCCTGGTCTAATGGTCTTTCTACTATACTAGGAAGAGTTCTTCTGATGAGAAAGTGGGAGTAGTTATAATTGCAAGAAACAGGGTAATAGAGATTTAGAAACGCATATTCTCTGGGGGGAAAAAAATTCTTCTATTACTCCATTCCCATTTTCTACTTGTCTTAGAGCTAACTTTGTTAATAGAGAAGCTCAGCCTTTGCCAAATTATCAAACTAATAACTGATTGTGATAAAACATTTTGCTAATACTGTCTGGCTTAATCTTTAAGAAAGCAACAATGAAATTTATAAATCTGTTATGCCTAAAATGTATGTGATGGTGGTAATGGAACAAAGTAAAATATTACCAGGTCTAGTGTCTTTTTTCTGACACCACCAAATCTCTGATTCTCTGACACCGACTGGGTTCCAATGATGCAATTCAGTTCTGACACTGACCACCTGGAGTTAGCATAAGACCTCACAAGACTCAGGCCCACAGGCTGCCCCTATTTCAGATGCCAGCCACAAATGAGGTGCTTAGGCTACCCCAGTTCTACCTGACCTATTAACAAATTTGGGAGTTCTGTCAAGGAATAATCAGAACTGGAAGTGGGTTAAAACTAAAAACAGATTTTAATCAGTTAACTACTGCAAAAAGGGGAAAAGAGAACTCAGGATAGAACTGATTCAATTTTGAATACAAGTAGAGATTTACAGCCAAGGAGCAGGGATCAGTGGAAGAAACACCAGACAGAAGTGGGGATTTTGGCTAACCCAACCTAATAGGGTTCTTCCTGAAACACAGGCGAAGGTGATCAAACATCACCAGGGAATAGTGGTAGATGAAGAATTTTATCAGACATCTAAGGTGACTAGATGTCAAGGATAGAGATTCTTGTTAAACAGACTTAAACATTGCTACAACTGGATTCTTAAGGACAAGGCCAAAGGATGAAACCCAGTAGAAAAAGT
The DNA here is from genome assembly GCA_006410935.1 of Redunca redunca. Taxonomy (NCBI): domain Eukaryota; kingdom Metazoa; phylum Chordata; class Mammalia; order Artiodactyla; family Bovidae; genus Redunca; species Redunca redunca. Next base: position 191,803 of record SJYQ01000155.1, on the reverse strand, counting down.
GGCTCCAAAGAGCCTGCCTAGAGTTTTAGTTAAGGAGAAAGTCTTTGTCAGTTCCTGTGACTCAGTTTCTAAGATTTACGAGAATGACTTACAGAACTCAGAAAGGTGCTTTAGTTACTATTACCAGTTTATTATAAAGTATACAACTCAGGCACAACCATATGGAAGAGATGCATAGGACAAGGTGTGAGGGAAGATATTTACCAGTGAAGTACTATTTTGCTAGTTAAGAATTATGTCATAGGGCAGATGAGTGGATAAAGAATTTGTGATACATATATACAATGGAATATTACTCGGCCATAAAATGGAATAAATTTGAGCCAGTTCTAGGTGACTGAATCTAGAGCCTATTATTCAGAGTGAAGGAAATCAGAGAAAAGCAAATATTGTGTATTAAAGCATATATATAGAATCTAGAAAAAATGGTACTGAAGAACCTATTTGCAGGGCAAAAATAGGGATGGGGACGTAAAGAATAGACCTGTGGGCCCACTGGGGAAAGAAGAGGGTGGGATGAATTGAGAGAGTAGCACTGAAACATGTACGTTACCATATGTAAAACAGATAGCTAATGGGAAGTCGCTATATAACACAGGGAGCTCAACTGGTGTTCTGTGACAACCTAGATGGGCTGGGGGTGGGAGGGAGGTTCAAAAGGGAGGAGACATATGTATACTTATGGCTGACTCACATTGTTGTATGGCAGAAGCCAAGACAACAATGTAAAGCAATTATCTTCCAACTAAAAAGAAAGAATTATGTATAGGAGACTTCCCTGGTGAGCCAGTCAGACTCCATGCTCCCAATACAGGGAGCCCAGGTTTGACCCCCAATCAGGGAACTAGATCCCACATGCTGCAGCTAAGTCCTAGTACAGCCAAATAAATAATTTTTAAAAAGAATTATATCATAGTTAATAAATACCTAGCTATATTACTAACATAAAGAAAATATCACTATAGTACCTAAAAGGAAATACACGAGACAGTAGTCACCACTTTGTGGAAAAATATGCATATTTAAAGTTAAAAATTATGTATGTGTTCAATTTACTAATTCAATTTCTCTAAAGCTGCTGGGAACACATTTTTAAAACCTCATAGATAAGATTTTTTTGGAATTGTGATATTTACCCTTCTAACTTAAATTTAAAATATACCTACACCCAGCCCTAAGAGAAACCCATGTATCTTTCACAAGTATTTTTAAGTAAACATTCAGTTCAACAGTCTAATGATACCTTTTGTTCCACCTTCAAAAACTGAGCCAGTTCCTCCACAGTTAGATGATCTTTCTTGTCACTGTAGCTCAAAAGCAACAGATAAAGGTCTCGTCTCAAAGACATCATTTTGTAAAACACACAGAATTCTTCAAAAGTCAGAGTTCCCTGATTCTCATCTGTATCAGCTTCCTGAAAGAGGCATTGAAAAAATAAAGCAGTAAGAGTTTGAAATAGGAAATTCAGCAGTGGGAAATAATATTTACAGTAAAAAGCTAATGCCCATTTTGCAAATGGTAAACATGTTCTTTTCAAGAACACATGGATCAATTTAAAAATTGACTATACATTAGGCCACAATAACGTTTCAAATTATAAAGAATCAACTTTATAAAAACGAATTTCTCTGACCACAGTAAATTTATAAAGCAACAAAGAAAGCTTAAAAAACTTTGTCTGGAAACAACCCATTTCTAAATAGGAAATTAAAAAGAAGGAGACACATGCACCATGTATTAAAACTTGTGTGATGACACTAAGGCAGTAGTTAGAGGGGAACTTGAAGTTTTCAACTTATTAGAAAGCAAGGTAAATTAAAATCAGATGAGCTAACAATTCAACTCCAAAAGCTATTAAAAAGTTAAGCTAAGGAAAATAGAAGGAAATAAATTATAAACAAAAGAAGAAAGCTAAACAAAATAGAAAACGAGAAGATATAACATCAAAGGTGAGCAATTAAGCCAAAAGCTGGTCTTTTGACAAAACTAATAAAAGAAATCTTGGAGAAGACTAATCATAAGCAAAAGAGAAAATACATTCAATATATAATGAAAATACTAGTCTCTTATCAGCTTCTAAACTGTGATTCAACCAAATGTAACTTTTACCTATAAAAGAATCTCTTAATTCTACATAGATAGCTTATTGTTCTTATAGCCAGCAGCATCATTGGTACCTCCCTGCCTGAAAAATCCATTTGCACTTATCTCTAGTTGAAATTATTTGCTCCTAGTAATTATTGAGCAAGGATCTTTTACCATGTACCTGTCTTCTGACTGGCTGGATTTGTCATAAAACCATAAAACTGCTGGGAATATATAATGAGTAACCAATCCATTTATATGTTCTCTATTCTAAGTGAACACAGTTGTAAAACAAACAAAAACTGACAGGGGATGAATGGCATTTTGAAATACATAGATTTTGCGACATATAGTCAGCTGGTATGTGGTTTTAAACATAGCTTTGAAAGTCAAAGTGTGTATAAAAATATATCTTTTTAAACTCTGCTAACTTTGCGTCAACTATGAATACTTAGATCAATATTTACATCACACAGAGTTTCTTTTTGAGGCTGATTGCTGTTTCCTTCTGTCATTTTAAAAGCAGTGATAGACTGATCTACAGAATACCAACAATTTTGGTGTTTAAGGCTCTTGGCTGTAGTCTTTGCATCCTAAGAAAGTATGTCTAATGTTCATATTTCTGCTGTAGTTTTTTTCAAAATATATAACCCTGGATAGAGAGATGATACATTTTTCAAGATTTCTTTGGAAATGCCTATAGCATTAAGAACAGTACCACTCTGAGATTTTAAGCAATAGTCTCAAAGACTTCAAAAGAAGCTATCCATACCCTAACAGATTACTTTTTAAAAATCAGTTGAATCTTGCACTGCAACAAGAAGGCAAAGAAAATTCTAGGAATGATTTAATGTCTTTACCAGTAATTCAGAAAAAAAGAAAGAAAGAAAGAAAAGAATATGCTCCTTAAAATAATACTAAGATTCTTGTTCCCATGACTCCACCCTGAGCTACATGCAAAATCTATGGTAGAAATAATCTATATTTACACTAGGACCCCAGCTACTTCTCCAGTCACTCCTTGCTTGAGAAGTCTTTAAATCTTTAAATTCAAAGTCACAAAAAGAGGCCTTAATGCTTTTTTAAAACATTTCCAAAGTAGAAGGGAACCTTCCTACACTGTAGGTGGGAATGTAAATTGGTGCAGCTGCTATGGAGAGCAGTATCAAGGTTCCTTACAAAATTAAAAATTGAGCTACCATATGACCTTGCAATCCCACTCCTGGGCATATATCCAGAGAAAAACATGATCCAAAAGGATACATGCACCCCAACATTCACTGCAGCACTGTTTACAATAGCTAAGACATAGAAGCAACCTGAATATCCATCAACAGAGGACTGAATAAAGAAGATGTGGTACATATATACAGTGGAATATTACTCAGCCATTAAAAAGAATGAAATAATGCCATTTGCAGTAGCATGGATGGACCTAGAGACTGTCATAATGAGTGAAGTCAGACAGAGAAGGAAAAATATCATAGGATGTCCCTTATATGTGGAATCTAAAAAGAAATGATACAAATGAACTTACAAAACAGAGAATCATAGATTTAGAAAATGAACTTACGGTTGCTAGGAGGAAGGGATAGTTAGGGACTTTGGGAAAGTCATGTACACATTGCTATATTTGAAATGGAACAAACAAGAACCTACTGCATAGCACATGGAACTCTGGTCCATATTATATGCATGGGATATAAGGATGGGAGGAGGGTCTGGGGGAAAGTGGATACACGTATACATATGGCTGAGTCCCTTCGTTGTTCACCTGAAACTACCACAATATTGTTAATTGGCTATACGCCAATAGAAAAAAAATAAGAATTTTAAAGTTTTTGGGGAAAAAAAAAACTTCTCTGAGGTATTAACTTTGAACTCACAAGACTTTTAACATAAACATTTCATGGTTTATCCTCAAAATACTTGTGCATTAGAGACAAAAGGTATCTGAAGAGGGTTAAAAACAGAGAAGTAAAAATAAGTCAAAATTAAATGTTACTTCTCTTACTTCGAAAAAGTACTCCCAGATCATTATTTTTGTAGGTATAGACTTTGCCCCCCTCTATAAGTGTGCCCTCTCTGATTTGATCAGGGCTCTCTCTCCCTGTATGATAAACATCTATGAAAAGGAACAGATGGGAGATGGGGCTCACAACAGGACAAAAGTTAGGTGTCACAGGGAGTGCCAGGAACATGGCGAACCTTTCCATGTAGTTTACAGACTGTTTACTCTATGACAACTCAGTTCACCTCCAAAGTCCCCCTGTCCATCTCTAGTTCCTTTAAAGTGTGTCTCATCCCTTCCTCTTCTTTCCTTTCTCTTCAGTGCAATGGGACCAAGTTCCCACAGTGCAAACTATCTCCAAGGATAGGACCACAGGATGTGTAACTGTAAGAGGTCACAGATCAAAGCTAGCCTCCATCTTCCATTCACTGTTGCAACTCACCCCACGTGTCGTTTCTGCCCTTACCACCTCTGATAACAGGAGGTCAGAAAACAAAGGGAGCAGAACACATTAACCATAAAATATAACCCTCTTACTTAATTTTACACATAAAAAATATGAAATACCTACTCACTTAGCAAATTACTACAACACATGAATTACATATATGACTTATCTTCAAATAAAAGCCTTTCAAAATTAATGTTCTAGGAATTATTAATAATTGAACACTGTCTTTGTGCCCATCTTAACAGAACTCACTTCAGCATCTTAGATGGAAGACTGAGTACAATCTGAGCTGGGGGACACAGGATAAATTTGGGTCTAAGAATTTTCCTCCAGGACTTTCAAACAGGGAAAGAACATCTCATCTAATACCAACAAGCAGTGGAGTGAACTTCTGGAGAGCTCCCTAAATGGCAGGAGTGATACAGCACTTCTAAATCTTAGGGATTCTAAAATCCTCAACTCCTCTGAAACAAAATAGAGGGCTCTTGAGGAGTACCACAAGTGCTAATCTTTCACACTATTTAGTCTTTATTCTGATCCTCATTACAGACCATGAGGTTGATAGATGAGATCTTATCCTCTCCAAGGGACTTCATCCTATTTACCCCATTATTAAACTGTCAAGTAAAGTGCTTATAACCACTCTGAAAACGGCAACAATAACACATTTTAGGAAGTGAGATTGTGGATGCATGTTAAGTTTGGGAAGTTTTCTCTGATGAAATAAAATGCCTCTGTCTTCAAAGAAAAACAAAACGATATACAGCAGGTAATATTAGCTTCCACCAAGACAAAATAGCCTTTTGAAATATCTCAGTATACCATTACCCTCCAAAGTGTATTTTATGTAAGGTCAATCCCATTGAGAAAACATACCTGAAACATTTGTCTGACTTTTCTTCGGGGCAGATTGACATTTAGTTTGTGCATCAGTTGGTGTATCTCTTCAATGTTCAATAAGCCATCGCCATTCTTATCAGCTTCCTCAAAGGTCTGCTTCACCCACTTGCAGAAAGGTCAAGGAAACACTTACCACTTACACTGTCATCAAAATAAAAACTAATTTCACAGAATATGCACAGGAGGTTGATCATTAACAACAAACCTGAGAAGAAATTCTTTTGAGGAGACCTCACAATCCACAGGCTCTCAGTGAGTTACTAACAGTGACAATAACACTAAGAATGGTGAGAGGAGGACACACGGAGGTGATTCCCTTCACTGGGAAATGAGGGTCAAATCATATCACCCGGGAAGCTTATTTATTGGGTTGGCCAAAAAAGTCTGGTCAGGTTTTCCTGTAGCATCTTATGGAAAAATCCAAATGAACTTTTTGGTCAACCCTATATCTCTAAGGAGAAGCCCCAGCAAGATGGTAGGAGAGGCAAAATCCCACTTAGAATCAAACCCCATACCCACCAGAGACACTCAGAGGGCTCAAACAAACCTTGGGCACACCAGGACCCAGAGAACACACAGAGACTGAGACAGAATTGTGTCTGAGTATCTCTTGCAGAGGTACGGGTCAGCAGTGGACTGCTGCAGGGGCTCTGGGTGCAGTAGACCTGGGTATGGCATAAGCCTTCTTGGAGGAGGTCGCCATCAATCCCACCATAGAGCAACCAGAACTTACACAAGACTGGGGAAACAGACTCTTGGAGGGCACAAACAGAACCTTATGTGCACCAGGACCCAGGAGAAAGGAGCAGTGACCCCACAAGAGACTGACCCAGACTTGCCTGTGAGTGTCCGGGAGTCTCTGGTGGAGGCATGGGTCAGTGGTGGCCTGCTGCAGGGTTGGGGGCACTGAATGCAGCAGTGCCTGCATGGTACCTTTTGGAGGTCAACATTATCTTCATTACCTCCACCATCGTTTGGCCTCAGGTCAAATAACAGGGAAGGGAACACAGCCCTGCCCATCAACAGAAAATTGGATTAAAGACTTACTGAGCATGGCCCCGCCCATCAGAACAAGACCCATTTTCACCCTCAGTCAGTCTCTTCCATCAGGAAGCTTCCATAAGCCTCTTATCCTTCTCCATCAGAGGGAAGACAGAATGAAAACCACAGTCACAGAAAACTAACCAAACTGATCACACGGACCACAGCCTTGTCTAATTCAATGAAACTATGAGCCATGCCACATAAGACGGATGGGTCACGGCAGAGAGTTCTGAGAAAACATGCTCCACTGGAGAAGGGAATGGCAAACCACTTCAGTATTCTTGCCTTGAGAACCCCATGAACAGTATGAAAAGGCAAAATGATAGGATACTGAAAGAAGAACTCCCCAGGTCGGTAGGTGCCCAATATGCTAATAGAGAACAGTGGAGAAATAACTCCAGAAAGAATGAAAAGAAGGAGTCAAAGCGAAAACAACACCCAGTTCTGGATGTGACTGGTAATGGAAGTAAAGTCCATGCTATAAAGAGCAATATTGCATAGGAACCTGGAGTGTTAGGTCCATGAATCAAGGCAAATTGGAAGTGGTCAAACAGGAGATGGCGAGAGTGAATGTCGACATTCTAGGAATCAGTGAACTAAAATGGACTGGAATGGGTGAATTTAACTCAGATGACCATTATATCTACTACCATGGGCAGGAATCCCTTAGAAGAAATGGAGTAGCCATCATGGTCAACAAAAGAGTCCAAAATGCAGTAATTGGATGCAATCTCAAAAACAACAGATGATCTCTGTTCATTTCCAAGGCAAACCATTCAATATCATAGTAATCCAAGTCTATGCCGCAACCAGTAATGCTGAAGAAGCTGAAGTTGAACGGTTCTATGAATACCTATAAGACCTTCTACAACTAAAACCCCCAAAAGAAGTCCTTTTCATTATAGGGGACTGGAATGCGAAAGTAAGAAGTCAAGAAACACCTGGAGTAACAGCAAATTTGGCCTTGGAGTACAGAATGAAGCAGGGCAAAAGCTAACAGAGTTTAGCCAAGAGAATGCACTGGTCATAGCAAACACCCTCTTCCAACAACACAAGAGAAGACTCTACACATGGACATCACCAGATGGTCAACACCGAAATCACATTGATTATATTCTTTGCAGCCAAAGATGGAGAAGCTTTATAGAGTCAGCAAAAACAAGTCTAGGAACACACTGTGGCTCAGATCATGAACTCCTCATTGCCAAATTCAGACTTAAACTGAAGAAACTAGGGGAAACCACTAGACCTAAATCAAATCACTTATGATTATACAGTGCAAGTGACAAATAGATTCAAGGGATTAGACCTGATAGATAGTGCCTGAAGAACTATGGACGAAGGTTCATGACATTGTACAGGAGGCAGTGATCAAGACCATCCCCAAGAAAAAGAAATCCAAAAAGGCAAAATGGTTGTCTGAAAAGGCTTTACAGATAGCTGACAAAAGAAGAGAAGCTAAATGCAAAGGAGAAAAGGAAAGATATACCCATTTGAATGCAGAGTTCCAAGGAATAGCAAGGAGAGACAAGAAAGCCTTCCTCAGTGATCAATGCAAATAAATAGAGGAAAACAATTCAATGGGAAAGACTAGAGAACTCTTCAAGAAAATTAGAGACACCAAAGGAACGCTTCATACAAAGATGGACATAATGAAGGACAGAAATGGTCTGGACTTAACAGAAGCAGAAGATATTAAAGAGAGGTGGCAAGAATACACTGAAGAACTATACAAAAAAGATCTTCATGACCCAGATAACCATGATGGTATGATCATTCATCTAGAGCCAGACATCCTGGAATGAAAAGTCAAGTGGGCCTTAGGAAGCATCACTATGAACAAAGCTAGTGGAGGTCACAGAATTCTAGCTGAGCTCTTTCAAATCCTAAAAGATGATGCTGTGAAAGTGCTGCACTCAACATGCCAGCAAATTTGGAAAACTCAGCAGTGGCCACAGGACTGGAAAAGGTCAATTTTAACTGAAAGAAAGGCAATGCCAAAGAATGTTTAAACACCACACAACTGAACTCATCTCACATGCTAGTAAAGTAATGCTCAAAATTCTCCAAGCCAGGCTTAAACATTACATGAACTGTGAACTGCCGTATGTTCAAGCTGGATTTTAAAAAGTCAGAGGAACCAGAGATGAAATTGCCAACATCCGCTGGATCATCGAAAAAGCAAGAGCGTTCCAGGAAAACATCTACTTCTGCTTTATTGACTATGCCAAAGCCTTTGACTGTGTGGATCACAACAAACTGTGGAAAATTCTTCAAGGGATAGGAATACCAGACCACCTGACCTGCCTATTGAGAAATCTGTATGCAGGTCAGGAAGCAACAGTTAGAACTGGGCATGGAACAACAGACTGGTTCCAAATTGGGAAAGAAGTATATCAAGGCTATATATTGTCACCCTGCTTATTTAACTTATATGCAAAGCACATCATGTGAAATGCTGGGCTGGATGAAGCACAAGCTGGAATCAAGATTGCTGGGAGAGATATCAATAACCTCAGATATGCAGATGACACCACCCTTTGGCAGAAAGTGAAGAACTAAAGAGCCTCTTAATGAAAGTGAAAGAGGAGAATGAAAATTTTGGCTTAAAACTCAACATTCATAAAACTAAGATCATGGGATCTTGTCTTATCACTTCACGGCAAATAGATAGGGAAATAATGGAAACAGTGACAGACTTATTTTTTAGGGCTCCAAAATCACTGCAGATGGTGACTGCAGCCATGAGATTAAAAGACGAATACTCCTTGGAAGGAAAGTCATGACCAACCTAGATAGCATATTCAAAAGCAGAGACATTACTTTGTCAACAAAGGTCCATCTAGTCAAACCTATGGTTTTTCCCGTGGTCATGTACGATGTGAGAGTTGGCCTATAAAGAAAGCTGAATGCCAAAGAATTGATTCTTTTGAACTGTGGTGTTGGAGAAGACTCGTGAGAGTCCCTGGGAGTGCAAGGAGAGACAACCAGTCCATCCTAAAGGAAATCAGTCCTGAATATTCATTGGAAGGACTGATGTCAAAATTGAAACTCCAATACTTTGGCCACCTGATGCGAAGAGTTGACTGATTTGAAAAGACCCTGATGCTGGCAAAGATTGAAGGCGGAAGAAGGGGAAGACAGAGGATGAGATGGTTGGATGGCATTATGGACTCAATGGACATGAGTTTGGGTAAACTCCGTGAGTTGGTGATGAACAGGGAGGCCTGGCAGGCATGCTGTGGTTCATGGGATCTCAGAGTAGGTCACAACTGAGCAACTGAACTGAACTGATACCTCACACTACACGATCTTTTCAATTCCCTTTTCTCAGTTCGACTCTTACATTTAGATATTGAGACCACTTTGTTTAATCTCCTTATTGTTCAAATGAGGATATAAAACTAGAAGAGAGGAAGAAATCTAGTAAGAATTAGTAAAAAGAACCAGGTCTCAACCTCATGTCTCCTGCAATTTGGTCTATCTCTATTTTCTCCTACACAGAATGCTGTCTCTACACTGTTCCTCTTCCTATTACTAGCTTTAACGGTTCTTAGCTAATAGACCCAACTTCTAAATCAAGGGCAGGAAAAGAAACTATAACCTGATATGCTAGAGTTTGCTTTAAAGTTCAGTTAAGATACTAGGTGCCTGAGAATATGAGTTTAGATGCAAAGGATTTATATCATGTGAATTGAGATTTTAAAGGGCCCCCAGAAAAATGAGTATTGGATTTTTTTACATAGTGAGGAAGTATAATAAAATAGTGACAAATGGATGAGTTTAAAATTCCCAGTTATATTTTAGCAGAGAACTTTTTTTAATGTATGATTCACAGTTGTTAGGGGTTAGATTACAAAAGATAGGACTGGTATGTATGTTTGAAAAACCAAGGACTTCCCTAGCAGTCCAATGGTTAAGACTTTACCTTCTAATGCAGGGGGTGAAGGTTTGATACCTGGTCAGGGAGCTAGGATCCTACATGCCTTGTGGCCAAAAAAATAGAACATAAACAACAGAAGAAATATTGTAACAACTTTAATAAAGACTTTAAAGATGGTCCACTACGGTTTTTCCAGTAGTCATGTATGGATGTGAGAGTTGGACTATAAAGAAAGCTGAGCGCCAAAGAATGGATGCTTTTCAACTGTGGTGTTGGAGAAGACTCTTGAAGTCCCTTGGACTGCAAGGAGATCCAACCAGTCCATCCTAAAGGAAATCAGTGCTGAATATTCATTGGAAGGACTGATGCTGAAGCTCCCATACTTTGGCCACCTGATGTGAAGAACTGACTCATTGGAAAAGATCCTGACTGGGAAAGATCCACTGGGAAAGACTGAAGGCAAAAGGAGAAAGGCGTGACAAAGGATGAGATGGTTGGATGGCATCACTGACTCAATGGACATGAGTTTGAGCAAACTCAGGGAAATAGTGAAGGACAAAGAAGCCTGGTATGCTGCAGTTTATGGTTGCAAATAGTTGCAAATAGTCAGACATGAATTAGCTATTAAACAACAACAAAAAAAAAATTTAAAAAAATTTTTGAAGANTTTGAAGATCCGCATCAAAAAAATCTTTAAAAAAAAAAAAGAAAGAAAAGAAAACCAAACTCAGCTTCAAAACTCAAAGGATAATGAAGAGGAAAAGAACAAAGGTGGGAGTAGGTCAAAGGAAGAGGTCAATGAAAAATATTCATCAAGCAGGTGACCTCAGACAGATTTTCATTTACGTCAAAATATTAACTGACCTCTTAGTAGTAACTCAGAACATTTTTAGGTAATTCAAATTATGATTATAGGAGATTATACCTTAGAAAGAAAATAAAATATGATAGTTAGTCTTATTTCTCCTAAAGTTAATCAGAAGTGATTTTCAACTGTAAATATCTGTTTCACATCTTGTTCCGTTTATAACATTTGAGAATAACCAGGCTGGTTCTTTCAAATTCAATTGTTCCGCATAGAGTTCAGGTAGGACCTCATTATATATGATACCTGGAAGTTAAAGGGTGACACAGGACCCAGGGGGGAAAATAACTGAAGAATCAAGAGTAAAACATTTGGACCAATTACTAGTCAGAACCTGAATCTTGTTGTTTCTGTTTTCTGGGCCTACAGTGCCCATTGCATGAGCTTTATTTCTTTTGACCATGAACACTGCTCTGTGCCCCACAGAATATTTGGTCAGAATTCAAAGAAATGATTAAATGAGTCCAAGGACAGCAGTATTTTCATCCTTTGATGCTAAACTTCATTACCAAAGCACCTTAAAGACTTCTCCAGGGAGGAAGCAAGGACAAACAAACCCTAAGCATGAATATTCTGCACAAACAAACCCTTTTGGATGAGCCTGTGTCTGCAAGGCCTTCAGTGTCAACACACAAGCTGGCCTAGACTGTTGGTTTAAGGGATCTAGGGTTGGTAAGACAGAAACAGAAGTAGACTCAGACAGGTAATATACACTACTAGTTCTGACTTCATTCTGACCTGGCCCTATGACAGGGGGCCCTATGACTTATATTACCTCTTGGGGTTTCCATTTCTTCATCTATAATGTCAGCGAGCACAACTAGATGACCTTGAAGCCCCTTCCAACTCTAAGATTCTATGAAAGAAACACCATTCTCTCAGTAACAGTACACATGGTATAATATAAGATATAACTGCAGGTAAAAGTATTCTGATACCCCAAAGTTGTTCTTCATAATTAACACATGAGTGCCAAAGAAAGCCCTGAATTAATGACTCATAGCCAATACATGATAAATTTAAGAAAAGAAATAGCAATTTTACAAAGAAAAACTAGGAGAGTAAAAACTGAATGAAAAGTTCTGGCGTAGTATTTTTTAATCAAAAAACTTAAGGAGAATGTAAAGCATTGACCAGTACTATTTAGTTCAGGGGTAGGTAAACAGGCCCCTGAAGAGGGCCTTATAGTATATATTTTAGGTTTTGCAGGCTATTTGGTCTCAGCTGCAAATACCCAACTCTGCTACCACAGGCAATACATAAATGAATTGGCATGGTTGGGTTTCAATAAAATTTAAGGATGCTGAACTCCGAATTTCATATAACTTCATGTATCAAAAAATTTTATTCTTCTTTTGATTTTTTTTCAGCCATAGAAAACCCATTCTTAGCTCAGGCGGCCATGTAACAGGAAGGGAGGGCCAGATTTGCCCAACAAGCAAAACTCCAAATTTACAGGAAAGGTGTAAGGCTTCAATTGACAACATCCATAAAGGACTACCTGGAGTCTTCTAGAGGTAATAATTTCCCTAGTGGAGTCAAGAGGTAAGGTGGAGGAATCACAGAGGAGAATGATCTGATGGAGGAATATAGTGAGGCTAAGTACCTAAGCATCATCATCTTTGTATGCTGTGGACACTGCGTTTTTAGATGTCAATCTATCTGAACAGGAAAAGCAAAATGTCTGCCAATCCTTATCCCTCTCTAGCAATAACAGCAGCAGCTACTATTTATAAAATGCTTACTATGAGCCAGAGAGCATTCAAAGCACTTTGTGTATAACCAACTCATTTGATGGTCACACAGTGAGACAGGGTAGGCACCATCATTATCATCATCAACGTGTTCAAGACTCTGAAGCAAAAGAGTTTAAGTAACTCCCCTAGTTACACAGTACATGGCAGCCTTGGAGCTGGAGCCCAGACAGGGCAGTACCAGTCTCAGTTATTAACCACAACACTGTGTTGCTTCTGATAGACACAGGTACCACATCTACCTCCATTCAACATGGCCATACTGCAGAAATCACCTGAATTTCACTTTATACTGGATGGATTTTATTCATGCAATCATTTAAGACTCATTATTCATTCACAGTTGAAATTTTTAGGTCTAATTGAAATGTAATAATAATGAACATCTCAGCTCTGTTCTCCCCAATTAATGTAATTAAATGTACATCTAATCAGGGATGTCTTTTGATAGTAAGACATTATCTAAACCCCTATCAAATTCTGACAAATCTCTATGAGAATGGTTCCCTGACTCAACATAAATTTCCCTATTTTTGACACCAGCTTCCTCTTCATTATTCATTAACTTCCTGTTTCTTTTTCTTTCCTCACTGATATAAACAGCAACTATTCTATATTTCTAATAAAATGATTCCTCTGTGTGATTCTAGGGCACACTCACTTTCCAGATAGCATATTTTCAAAATATGCAATTCTTCAGCTGTCAATGAACTCAAATATGAAAACTTTCCACTGCTAGTAAACATGAACAAACAAATCAGGTTCAAAAACCTACTCATCTAAAGTAGTATAAATTTAAACTAGATTATTATAACTTTAGAAAATTAAATGTAATAC
>SJYQ01000155.1:153990-177839 GCA_006410935.1 Redunca redunca | reverse complement strand
GAGACCAAAAAAAGATATAAGGCATAAAGAAAACAAATAGCACAATAACATATTAATCCTTATCAATAATTATTTCCATGTAAATCAATTAAACTCCCCAAAAGACAGATGGACAGGATAGATTAAAATTCCTGACTGAACTATATGCTGTCTACAGGAAACTCATTTGAGATCCAAAGACACAATCAGGTTGAAAATGAAAGGGTGAGAAAAGATATTCGATGCAAATCATAACCAAAAGAGAGCAGGGGTGGCTATACTAACATCAAACAATAGACTTTAAATCAAAACAGGCTGTAAGAGACTGTCATTATGTATTAATAGAAGTCTCAATACAACAAGAAGATATAACAATTATAAACATGCATGTATCTAATGACAGACCATCAAAATGCATAAAGCAAAAACTGAGAAAATTGAAGAGAGAAAGTTTTACAATAATACTTGGAGACTGCACTTACAATAATGGATAGAACAACCAGACAGAACTAAGGAAATGAATTTAAACAACACAATAAGTCACCTAGATCTAACAGACATGTATAGACACTCTACCCAACAGTAACAGCATATGCATTCTTCTCAAGGGCATATGGGACATTTTCAGGATAGATTACATTTTAGGCCACCAATGAAGTCTCAACAGATTTAAAATGATAGCAGAAAGAAGAAAATAAGAAAGACAAGAACAGATATGAAGTGGAAAAACAACTGAGAAAAAAAATCAGTGAAATCAAAAGTATTTTTTTCAAAAATATTAATAAAAATCAGCAAACCTTTAGTTAGACAGACAAGGAGAGAAAAAAAAAAGACTCAGGGTACTAAAATCAGAAATGAAAGTGGGGACATTACTACAAATTCTACAGAAACATAAAGGACTATAAGATGCCACTATAAACAGTTGTACATCAAAAAATTGTATAACCTAGATGAAATGGACAAATTCCTAGAAATATTAAAACTACCAAGGCTAAATCACAAAGAAATAGAAAAATATGAATAAATCTATAACTAGTAAGGAGATGGAATCAGTAGTCAAAAATCTCTCAACAAAGAAAGTCTCTAGACTTGATGGTTTCTCTGGTTAATTCTACTACATATTTAAAGAACAACAAACACCAAATTGTCAAATTTTTCCCAAAAAATTAAAGTGGAGGAAACACTTTCTACCTCATTCTATGAGGACAGCATTACCCTGATACCAAAGGCAGAGAAAAACCCTACAAGAAAACTACAGACCATTATCTCTTATTTACACTGGTGGAAAAACCCTCAACAAAATACAGTTGACCCTTGAAAACCATGGGTGTGAGCTATGTGGGTTCACTTATATGTGGAATTTTTTTCAATAAACAAGTACTACAGTACTACATGCACTGCAACTGGTTGAATCCACAGATACAGAACCTCAGTACAGAGGGCCAATTATAAAGTTATACTCAGATTTTCAGCTGCTCAAGAGGTCTGCACCCCAACTCCTACACTGTGCAAGGGTCAGCTATACTAGCAAATACAATTCAGCAGCATATTAATAGGATTATACACCATGACCAAGTGGGATTTATTCCTGAATACAAGGATGATTCAACACATGAGAACTGATCAATGTAATACGCTGCATCAACATAATGAAGAGAAAAACCACAATCATCTCAGTTGATGCAGAAATAGCATATGACAAAATTCAACACTCTTTCATGATAAAAACACTCAACAAAATAGGAATAGAAGAAAACTACCCAAACATAATAAAAGTTACATATGAAAAAAACACAGCAAATATTATACGCAATAGTTAAAGACTGAAAGCTTTTCCTGTAAGATTAGGAACAAGACAAGTATGCCTGCCTTCACCACTTCTGCTCAACAAAATACTGGAAGTTCTAGCCAGAGCAACTAGGGAAGAAAAAGAAATAAGAGGCATCCAAATCAGAAGGGAAGAAGAAAAATTATGTGTTTACAGATGATACAATCTTACATGTAGTAAACCTTAAAGACTTGCAGAAGAGTAAAGCAATACCTCCCTTTTTACTAATTTGTTTCACTTTAAACTGGGCTTCCCTGGTGGCTCAGATGGTAAAGCATCTGCCTGCAATGCAGGAGACCCAGGTTTGATTCTTGGGTCAGGAAGATCCCCTGGAGAAGGAAATGGCAGTCCACTCCAGCACTCTTGCCTGGAAAATCCCATGGACGGAGAAGCCTGATAGGCTATAGTCCATGGGGTCGCAAAGAGTCAGACACGAACTGAGCAACTTCACTTTTACTTTTGTTCTGAAAAAGTTACTTTCCATAAAAATGTTTATATGCAATAGTTTATTGTAATTTTTAATGAGCTCTTTTTTTTAATTCTCAGATTTAATTTCTAATATGAGAAATATCAGTAGATGGAGCCCACATAAAAACTCTTTGGAGTCTTCAGGTTCTAAAAATACAAAAAGGGTCCTGAGATCAAAGTCCAATTATGTTAATTTCTCTTGTCAGAGTTGGTTTAGAAATGGGCCCACAATAGCATTTCTGGCCAATGATGAGAGGTAGTCTTCTGTGAAACTCCTGGGAAGTCCTTCTTTACTCCTAAAAAAAAAAGGAGGGAGAGGTTTATGAGAAGAAACTTTGCTCCCTCTGGGCAGGGTTTCTCTGTTTGGAGCTGTTGCAGTTCTCTTTGTCCAAAGGGTAGCCAGTTAATGGATCAAGCCAAAATTCTGAGACTGGCAGAACCTAGATCTCTTCTAATGACATTCCTGAGCCACTGAATTAACTCTACCTCAGGTCTCTTGTTCATGAGAAATGAATATTCTTTATTGTCTGAGGCACTGTTAGTATGGTTCTGTGGCTTGCACCAGAAAGCACTCATTATTTGTTTTTTTATCAAATGTAAAGGAGTTAAGAACCAAACTAACAACAACAAAAAAAGCATACAAAGTTAATTGTCATGTTCATGTTTTGTTCACTTATGAATCCCAGCTGGATTTACCTGCATGCGGTGAATATTGATGAAAACATCACGGATCATCAGCTGAGACCTTTGCACTGTCAAATTCCTTTTATAGGTTGAGTGTTTCCACCCTGCTTCAACAGTACCCTGGGTGAAGATTATAGCTCAAGCAGCACAAATTTAGCACTGCTCTGGAAAAACATTAGGGTGGACATTCCAATGACAGCAGGAAAGTAGTACTAATTCCTACAGGGGGAGGGAGAAACATGCATTTTAAGACCATTCAAAATGTGAAGAAGGGAGCCAAAGCAGTCAATGAGTCTAACACCCTCACTTTACAGATAAGGAAACTGAGGCCAGAAAGGCCATGGATGTCACGTGTCCAACTGACCCCAGCAGAAGAGGTGCCAGCAGACTAAGCACATTAATCATTTACCCTGTCAGTGCTGCAGGACCAAAGAATAGGTTTAATCAAGAATGAGAATCAGAATTTTAATCAAGAAACTCCAGTTTCTTGAACAATTTAGACAGGGTTCAGTTCAGTTCAGTCGCTCAGTCGTGTCTGACTCTTTGCAACCCCATGAATCGCAGCACGCCAGGCCTCCCTGTCCATCACCATCTCCCGGAGTTCACTCAGACTCGCGTCCATAGAGTCAGTGATGCCATCCAGCCATCTCGTCCTCTGTCATCCCCTTCTCCTCCTGCTCCCAATCCCTCCCAGCATCAGAGTCTTTTCCAATGAGTCAACTGTTCACATGAGGTGGCCAAAGTACTGGAGTTTCAGCTTTAGCATCATTCCTTAGACAGGGTAAATATAAGTAAAAAATAACTTCCCCTTAAGGATCAATCAGTTCAGATTCCAAACTATAAATTAAGAAGAGAGTAAAAGCAGGAAAGAACTTAACAGCTGGTATATAATCGGAACTCAAAGTGTTTTGTAATATGTACGTGCTCGGTTGCTCAGTCGTGACCGACTCTTTACGACCTCATGCACTGTAGCCACCAGGCTTCTCTACCCATGAAATTTCCCAGGCAAGAATACTGGAGTGGGTGGCCATTTCCTTCTCCAAGGGATCTACCTGACCCAGGGATCAAACCTGCGTCTCTTGTGTCTCCTGCCTTGGCAGGCAGATTTTTTACCACTGCACCGCCTAGGAAGTTTGTGATGAAATTTATGAATTTGAAAAAGAAAAAAAAAGGTGTTTGTTAAACTAGACTGACTCTACAACAAAGTGGGATTTCCTCTAACTCAAATAAACATTTTGCTGGTTACTTCATCTCTCTCAGGAAACTTTATGCTGCATTTGGAGACCTAGCAGATTATGAAGCTAAATCTAGTCTCCTCCAAAGAAGTTTGCTCCTGAGTTCACGTAAGCTTAAGTTTCTACATGTTCTACACATTCGTTTACTTAGGGTGGGGGTGAGGAGGAGGCAGAAAGGTGCTAAGGGAAAAGAAAAAAGACAGCAAGGAAAGTGGGTTTAAGCCTCAAAATTATGGGGAAAAGTATAGTCTAATCCACATACAGACACACAGACACATACAGAGTGCAGAATTAAAGTTCTAGGGAGGATATTGGTTGTGGGTCCTCTGCCTTTTGGCAAGAGAATCTTCATCACTGATGCCAGCCATGAGGTACTTGAGGCCTGTGATCCAGGTGCGGGCCTCCTCGGGGTTGGAGGTGATGAGGTCCAGGGACTCCATGTGGTTGCCATGGTAGATGGTGAAGCAGCAGCTGGGATCAAAGTTCCCCTCAGCCTGTCTGTGGAATATCTCAGACTGCCGACCCTCGGTGACTTTGTAAATGGAGTCAATAAGTACTGTGAGGAAAGTGAGGAAAGTGCAGTTACCTGGCAGGTGAAGATATGTGTGCAGATTAAGAAAAGTAAAATCATCTTAAGATTTAAAAATAAAATTAATTGTCTGTGAATTGTCTAGACAAGTGAAAAGTCCAAATGTGCAATACTAGCTTTATCCTTTCCTGCTAGTAACCTTCTCCATGTACTACTTTACTCTCCTGGGCACTCAGACAATACCCTCCCAGGCACTGGGTCAGGAAGTGTTAAAATTTATGATAGGAAGACAGATAAGCCCAGCAGGCAAAAAGACTGGTAGAAAAGGGGGATATGAATATATCAAATGTATATTTTATACATTTATGCAAGGAAAACATACAAAGACCTAGAGCCGACTCTGATGTTTTACAATATGCATATGACAGCAGTTAAAATTGAAGGGAAAAAAAATTTGATGGCAACCAAACAGCATGGATAAATGTGATTTGGATTCAGAGAGAGAAAGCTGTAAGGGTGAAGGCAGAGCAGGGCTTGAGAGGTGGAGGGGAATACAAGACGGCCGATCAGGGAAAAGAGGCATAAAGATACAGAAACATCAGCCCCACTCCAGAAATGCTGGACTGAAAAGCTCAGGAAGGAGAGTAATGGGAGACAAAGCTGGAAAGGCAGGTAGAGGCTAGATTACGAGGAGCTGGAGTGACAGTGGAGAGATTAGCATTATTTAGGTGGTGGAGCAACACTGCAGGTCAGGGGAACACTGCAGAGAGGATTACTTTGGATTAAACACTATGTTCTGTTTGTTCACTTGCCTGTTTGGGGGCATGAATCAGAAAGTTGTAATCTTACTGATTGCCCATATGCACCATCCATGCCTCTGGCTCTGCCTTAATGGCAAGTCCCAATTTTTCTTTCTTTCCACTCATGGGGAAATGAGCCTCTGACCGTTGCAGGGCAAGTTCCGGTGCGGCTAAGCCACTGGGGTGGCCCCACGCCGGTCTCCTATAACGGCTTTAGGTGTGGGAACATAACCCATTTGTAACCAAGGAGACATGCATTCTGCTTGAGGGAAGGGCGTGGAATGGGGCTCTTCCCTCTTGAAAAGGAAGCACTGGAAGAGAAGGTCCCTTTTCTGCATCTTCTTGAATCCTATCACTTTGAAGCCATGCTGCTGCTGCCTCAAGTACAATGTCAGTGCCGAAGGGAGAGAGCCAGGAGTGCTTGGAGAGACAGAACTAGACGCTCACCGTCCCATAGTTGGAGCCAGCCAGTCTCTGGGTTTCTTGTTAAGTGAGAATAAATGTGTATATCATGTAAGCCTAATTTAGTGGAGGTCATCTGTGACATGAAGAGGAAAGCATCTTCACTGGTCAGGGCAGAAGAAACTAGCAAATGGAGTTTGGTTAGGAGATTTTGCATAGGCCACCAGAAAAAGAGAGACCCTGGATGAAGGAGGTCCATGTGAAAACAGGAGGAAGGAGCAGATGAGAGAGATGCTCCAGGGGACTCAGCATGGACTTGAAACTGAGTGTAGGATTGGGAGAGAGGCTTTATGGAGGAGGCATATCAAAGCTATTTTATTTGACCTCATTAAAACAATTTTGTCAATCCATTCGTCAGTTAACTAACTGTGCACAGAATACGTCATAACAGTTTAATCCTATTGGATTTATGACTTCCTTCACTTTCTTATAGGAAAATAAAAGCCCTCAAGCTATAAAACCTCATATCCCAACTAAATACAACATGTCTTCAATGTAGGATAAATATTACCTTCAACAGCACTAGTAGATAAGAAAACTTTTTATGGATTTAAAGTTCCTAATGAATTAACAAAAGCAAAAATGGTAATCACTTATTCTGTCTGCATATTCTCTAACCACTGGCCCCCCGAAAACTTGTAAAAATATGAAAGTTTTACCAAGCTAAAACATCCACAGAGCCCATCCAATAGAAGCCATGTGTTACTGGGTCAAGTCAAGTCAAGAATTCAAAAGCCAGCATTACTTTTTGCCTTCTCACTCTTCCTAGAGGGTCTCCATCGGAGGCGGGTCCGGTGTTCATCCAGGTAAAAGAGCCGGACGAGCCCCTTGGTCCCACGCTTCAGCTTGATCATCTGTGTCCCAGACTGCATTACGCTCATGCATCTTTCAACTGCAAACAAGATTGGAGCACAGTCAATTCTCACGCACTGCATGTGCATCCTGCTGTTCAGAGACACTGTTGAATGAAACCTCTGATTCACATCCCCAAGCCTCCAAGAGCCAGAAGACAAATTTAGAAGAGGTAACCAGAAAACAGAGTTGTTAAAGAATTGATTTATCAGACTTAAGCCAGAAAAAAGCCTCACTAATGGAAATAAAATTCTACTTCTAGATAAACAATGCATGACCATCGAACAGTGTATCTTTTTATCTAACTGGCAACATGCTTTTTGGTATAAAACCAATAATAAATAATTTGATACTTGAATATACATTCATAAAGCAAGTTTCAGACTTTATGTTAAATCTCGTGAGCTTTTATACAGCCAACTATAAAATCATCTTATGTTAATGCTTCCAAATGCAATTAACAAAAACATGAATGGCAAAATGTTTCAACAATCATTGAAGTTGCATATGGGTTCATATTATAATTTTGTATATGCTTGAAAACAGCTAAGTAAACATTTTAAAATGTGGTCAGAAAAAAAAAATCAAGTTTGCACAAATATAAAATATTTGTTAAGGAATTTGGCTGCCAGTATTTTCTAAGTAGAGAAATAACTTGGTGATTGAACTCAGGTAAAATCCAACTCACTTATTATCCAAGTTAATGCTTTCATTTAAACTCTCTGCTTTGAGATGAAACTTGATGGCAATGAGCATCTTTTGCTGATGTCCGTTTCCTTTTCTTTGTTAATAGTACCCACATTTCCTTTGGAAATACTTATTTTCCCATCTTATGTGCCTATGGTGACCTGTCAACCATCCCAAGCAAGAAATGAGCACCTGGCTTAAGTGGACAGCAAATCTGGCTCCCTTCCAAGAAAAAGAAATCCTGAGTAAAGCACTGAATGAAAACGGAACTGAGTCCTTTCAAAGGCCGAAACTTCAGAGATGCTCCTGGTTGGACACTCAAGATGTTACAATTGTCACAGTTACCCTTCCTAAAGCTGGCAAATTATTCAGTTTTCCCCCTTGATTCTCCAAGTTATACAATACTATTCCAAATGCCCTTTTCTCATTGCATCAGCCAGAAACTGCTTCTGTTTCACTGACTAACACACTGGCACAGATGTAACCATTAGAGAACCAGAAACAACTAGCTCTGAGCACCTACCTTACCAAGCAGCATGCTGTTAGATAAAAGAAACGTGGTAAACAAAACTTCAGTGTTAGACTTCAGCTTCTTTGGCTAATTTGTCATTATATTAAATAGGAAAGAATTTGATCCCAGAGCTTAACACAGTATGCACAGAGTTCTCAAAGTAACTTTAACACAACCAACTTTGAGCATTTCCTCCATGAAGAGCCTTTTCTTCCCCCAAAGAAATCAAGGAAAAACTGTGCAAAATTAAATATATTTCTAGGACTTGATATTGTAAGAAAGGTGAAGTACAGGTTGCTCTTACTCCTTTGATCTGACATCAAATATGCAAGTAATAAAATACTGCTTAAGAAAAAAACATGCAAATTTAAAATGTTTACTTTGAACCACAGAACAAAATTTGAGATTTGATTTCACACACATTAGTAAATTTACCCACCACTTAGCACCATTCATTTAGGTAATAAATGTCACGGATTTAAATTCTTGACAGTCACCCTGACCATCTCATACCAACAGTTAGAGGAAGAACAGAAAACAGTCAGTTTATCAAGATAAAATCATCAAGTCTAACCAAGCAAGTCAAAATGCCCAGAAAAATCTATTAGAATTTCTTTGACCTCTGACATCAGGTCACATCAATAAATATTCACAGAGTCACTCCCTGCTCCAGTCACAGGGTTATATAATGAGGTAAATCAGAGAACAAAGAGACTTTGACTTAAAGAGTTAAATTTTAAAAGAATGAAACCTCTAAAAAGATAACTTACAAATAGTAGTTTAGAACTGTGGTTAAGAACACAATTTGAATCCAGACAGCCTGGGACAGAATTCCAAATCTTCCACTTGCATGTATGAGCTTAGGTTCATTATTTTATCCCTCAATGCTTCCATGCCCCTCCATGAATTGCAGCCTTGTCATGGCAAAGGGGCGAGGGTAACTCAATGAAGCTATGAGCCATGCTGTGCAGGGCGACCCAAGATGGAAGAGTCATAGTGGAAAGTTCTGACAAACTGTGGTCCACTGGAAGAGTTAATGGCAACCCTCCAGCATTCTTGCCACAGAGAACCCCATGGACAGTATGAAAAGACAAAAAGATACGATGACAGAAGATGGGTCCTCCAGGTCAGAAGGTGTCCAATATGCTCCTGGAAAATAGCAGAGGGCAATCATTAATAGCTCCAGAAAGAATGAAGAGGCTGGGCCAAAGCAGGAATGACTCTCAGTTATGGATGTGTCTGGTGGTGAAAGTAAAGTCCAATGCTGTAAAGAACAATATCGCATAGGAACCTAGAATGTTAGGTCCATGAATCAAGGTAAATAGGACATGGTCAAGCAGGAGATGGCAAGAGTGAACATCAACATTTTGGGAATCAGTAAACTAAAATGGACAGGAATGGGCAAATCTAATTCACACGTGATTATATTTTCTATTCTTAAAAGAAATGGGAGTAAACTTCATAGTCAAAAAAAGAGTCCGAAATGCAGTACTTGGGTGCAATCTCAAAAATGAAAGAATGATCTGTTTGTTTCCAAGGCAAACCATTCAACATCACAGTAATCCAAGTCTAGGCCCCAACCACTAGTGCTGAAGAAGCTGAAATTGACCATTTCTATGAAGACCAACAACACCTTCTAGAACACCAAAAAAAATGTCCTTTTCAGCATAGGAGACTGGAATACAAAAGTAGGAAGTCAAAAAGATAACGGGAATAACATGTAAGTTCAGCCTTGGAGTACAAAATGAAACAGGGAAAAGGCTAACAGTTTTGTCAAGGGTGTTTGTCATAGCAGACACCCTCTTCCAACAACACAAGAGACAACTCTACACATGGCCATCACCAGATGGTCAGTACTGAAATCAGATTGATAATATTCTTTGTAGGCAAAGATAGAGAAGCTCTATACAATAAGTAAAAACAAGACCTGGAGCTGACTGTGGCTTAAATCATGAGCTCCTCTTTACAATTCAGACTTAAATTGAAGTAAGGAAAAGCACTAGACCATTCAGGTATGACCTAAATCAAATCCTTATGATTATATAGTAGAGATGGTAAATAGATTCAAGGGATGAGATCTGGTAGACAGAGTGCCTGAAGAACTATGGATGAGGGTTCAGAACTTTGTACAGGAGGTGGTGACCAAAACCATCCTCAAGAAAAAGAAATGCAACAAGGCAAAGTGGTTGTCTGAGGAGGCCTTACAAATAGCTGAGAAAAGAAGAGAAGTGAAAGGCAAGGGAGAAAAGGAAAGATATATCCAACTTAAAGCAGAGTTCCAGAGAATAGCAACAAGAGATAAGAA
Source organism: Redunca redunca (assembly GCA_006410935.1). Lineage (NCBI taxonomy): Eukaryota > Metazoa > Chordata > Mammalia > Artiodactyla > Bovidae > Redunca > Redunca redunca. The sequence goes on along the minus strand of SJYQ01000155.1, from coordinate 167,499 downwards.
GGCCTTCCTACATGAACAATGCAAAGAAATAGAGGAAAATAATAGAATGGGAAAGACTAGAGATCTCTTCAAGAAAATTAGAGATACCAAGGGAACATTTCATGCAAGGCTGGGCACAATAAAGGACAGAAACAATAAGGACCCATAAGAAGCAGAAGATATTAAGAAGAGGTGGCAAGAATACAGAGAACTATACAAGAAAGGTCTTGATGACCTGGATAATTACAATGGTGTGGTAACTCACTTACAGCTGGTCATCCTGGAGTGTGAAGTCAAGTGGGCCTTAGGAAGCATCACTATGAATAAAGCTAGTGGAGGTGATGGAATTCCAGTTGAGCTATTTCAAATCTTAGAAGATGATGCTGTGAAAATGCTGCACTCAGTATGGCAGCAAATTTGGAAAACACAGCAGTGGCCCCAGGACTGGAAAGAGTCAGTTTTCATTCCAATCCCAAAGAAGGGCAATGCCAAAGAATGTTCCAACTACTGTACAGTGATGCTTATTTCACATGCTAGTGAGGTTATACTCAAAATCCTTCAACCTAAGCTTCAGCAGTACGTGAAACAAGAACTTCCGGACGTGTTAGCTGAGTTTCAAAGAAGCTGAGGAACCAGAGATCAAATTGCCAACATCCGTTGGAACACAGAAAAAGCAAGAGAATTCCCCAAAAACATCTACTTCTGCTTCATCAACTATGCTAAAGCCTTTGTGTGGGTCACAACAAACTGTGGAAAATTCTGAAAGGGATAGGAATACCAGACCACCTTACCTGCCTCCTGAGAAACCTGTATGCAGATCCAGAAGCAATAGTTAGAACCAGACACCAAACAACTGATAGGTTCCAAATTGGGAAGGGAGTATGTTAAGGCCGTGTATCATCACACTGCTTATTTAAATTGTATGCAGAGTACATCATGCAAAATGCTGGGCTGGATGAATCACAAGCTAGAATGAAGATTGCCAGGACAAATATCAACAACCTCAGATATGCAGATGACACCACCCTAATGGCACAAAGTGAAGAGGAACTAAAGAGCCTCTTGTTGAAGGTGAAAGAGGAGAGTGAAAAAGCTGGCTTAAAACTCAACATTCAAAAAACTAAGATCATGGCATCCAATCCCATCACTTCATGGCAAGTAAATGGGGAAAAGATGGACGCAGTGACAGATTTTCTTTTCTTGGGCTCCAAAAATCACTGCAGATGGTAACTGCAGCCATGAAATTAAAAGACACTTGCTTTTTGGAAGGAAAGCTATGACAAACCTAGACAGCATATTAAAAAGCAAAGACATCCCTTTGAGGGCAAAGGTCTGTCTAGTCAAAGCCACGGTTTTTCCAGTAGTCATGTACAGATGCGAGAGTTGGACCACAAAGAAGGCTGAACACCAAAGAACTGATGCTTTCAATTTTTTTGTGATGCTAGAGAAGACTCTTGAGAGTCACTTGGACTGCAAGGAGAGCAAACCAGTCAATCCTAAAGGAAATCAACCCTGAATATCATTGGAAGGACTCATGCTGAAGCTCCAATACTTTGGCCACCTGATGTGAAGAACCGACTCATTGGAAAAAACCCTGATGACAGGAAAGACTGAAGGCAGAAGAAGCGAGCAGCAGAAGATGAGATGGTTAGATAGCATCAGAGATTCAGTGAACATGAACTTGAGCAAACTCCAGGAGATAGTGCAAGACAGAAGAGCCTGGCAGGGGCTGCAGTTCATGGGGTCGCAAAAGAGTTGGACATGACTTGTTCAGCAACTGAACATGTCTCCAGGTTTTTGTCTATAAAATGGGAATAATGTTACTTGCCCCTTGAAATGTTGTTGAAGACTGAATGGGTTAATTCATGTAAAGTACCGAAAGCAGTGCCTGGCACAAAATAAACACTATAAACGGTAGCTATTATCACAGTTTTACTATTGATATTTTTAAAAATAAATGCCATGACAAAAATGCATGGGAGTCTATAGCAAAGAGAGAATACAGTGTGTGGGGCGGTAGGGAGAACGTGGTAATAAAACAGTGTCAGTGGAGCCTTGAGGACAGGAAAGAGCATGGGTGTAATCAGAGGATAGGAAAGGATGGTTCACTGTCTTTGGCGCAGTGTCCTAAAACAGGATATTTGATTTTGGGGTTCAGATAAGACTAGATGCATAGAGGTAGGAATGCCTGACCTAAAATTTAAATACAATGGCAATAACAGATTCACTAGATATTTCTAAGCAAAGGAGAGGGGGCATAAAAGATATAATTCAGGAAGATGTCTGCTTGGGAAAGGAGAATAAAATAAACTGTTTATGGCAGAACAGAAAGTTGATTTAACTGTATCTCCAAAGATTTAACGCGAGGACTGTACACCTGTAGGATGGACTGTCTATATATATCAGACACAGTGCCCTCTGCCCTCTGCCTCTTCTATCCCTGGACTTTTCACAGTCCCATTTCTTTTCCCTGAAATAAAACCATTACGGATATAATATTCTCAACTTTTTAACAGGAAAAGCACAGTGACATAAAAGTTTAATCAGTTAGTTGAGCTAACACCATGTGCCACTTAGCAAGCATCATCCAAAGAAACCCGAACATTTTAGAAAATGAGATCCAGCCCCTTAGAGAGGGAGTGTGTTTGAATAGTATATTAAATATTCACTAGCTTCATGTTTCTCGCACTAGCTCAGTCATGGGCTGAAACCCTAGCATTATCCACTGCCGTGAACTAGTATATATGATCCAAACGTTCTTGGCAGAGCTAGGGTCTGAAACAATGTGCTGCTTAAATTGTTATGTAGCTGCTTTATGCTTTCCCTGTGGTGTTCTCTAGCACACAAAATAACCACATGGTTAGAGTCAACTTGAAAAAATCAAGTCTAGTGAACCTGCATCTAGATGAAGTTTAAGCTGATGTGGCAACTCTGACCAGAAATAGAATTCTTACAGAGGGCAGGGTCCAAAGCCACAAAGAACTGAGGCAGGCTCATCATGGCACAGTACTTTCTTTTCTTTCTGGCTACTTTTCAGGCATCAGAGCCACGCGATAGGCAAATCCACGAATGAGTGCTCTGATTTCTGAAATTGTTTTTTAACCAGATTGAAAGTCATCTAAACCTACTGCTCCATTCTTCAAACCTTATAGTAGACGGTCCTTTGGAGTGGTACAGCTAACCAGAGAAGGAGCACCCTCAATCTTTGGGACTCATCCCACTGGGTAATAATCACCCATCTTAGATAATGGGTGATTATTATATAATAATTAGATAAGCCATTAATTAACCCTAATAATTATTAGATAACCCATCTTATAATAATAACAACAAAATATTATTCCAGTGTTATCTAAATTACTTAAGTATTAGTCGCTCAGTCATGTCCAACTATTTGCAACCCCATGGGCTGTATTTAGCCTTCCAGGTTCCCCTGTCCATGGAATTCTGCAGGCAAGAGTATTAGAGTGGGTCGTCATGCCCTCCTCCAGGGGATCTTCCTGACCCAGGAATCAAACTCAGGTCTCCTACATTGCAGGCAGATTCTTTACCATCTGAGCCACCAGGGAAGCCCTAAATTACTTAAGGGTTAGCATAATTTCTTTATATTCTGCATTCAGTTGAGATAGGTAAGAGTAGTTACTGCCTGCTATAAAAGTCATTCGCCAGCCGTGCTGGGTCAGTAGATTCCATAAAACAGGGTGAGAAACAAGGGAATAAAAGCAAAATTCCAGGGGCGGGTAAACAATGGAAGAGTGTCAGAGGCATAGGATAATAGAACCTCATCACACATTTCCAGTGCTGGAAAGTATCTGGGGAAAGTGCAAATACAGGTGACAGATTCAGGCAGCTACCAACAATCTCTTTGATTTCACATTCTCCCTGTGGTAGCCTTAATATTTTTAGAAAAGAAGTTTAGTTGGATACAATGCCGCAATATTCAAGAACACTAAGGGAGAAATGCTCTTTAACCCATTACATAACACATATACCGTTTTTGTCTGTTATGTTCCAGACCTCAGTATGAACACAAATTTGTCATATTGGTTGCAATCATGATATTTAAGCCATTTGGCATGCTGCTCTTTTTTTTCATTTGTATTATAAACAGCTTTCCATGTTTCTACAGAGTCTTAATAATTATCATTTTAATCACTGCCTAACAGAACAGTATAAATATTTAAAGAGTAGAACAGATGAGTCGAGGACTGCATTTCTAACTTTATTACACAATTAGAGTTTTAAAGCTCTCTGAGTCTCATCTGTAAAATAAAAGGCGTAGCAAAGTGGTCTATAAGGTCCTTTAGAATTCAACTCTTTAGAGGGATTAAATCAATCATTTCTGCCACAGTCAGTTTAAAATATTAAGTAAATTTCTTTAGCGGTTATCAGTTCACTTAGTCCCTCAAGCAGAAAATGCTGTTAAAAAATACACTTCCAATTTAAAGAATCATAATCGAGTCATTTGAGGGGAGATTCCCAACCTTTCCACTTAGTCTACACGGCATCCAAATGGGTTTAAATCTTTAAGCCAAGGTCAAATCAGAGAAAATCATATTGTGTTAGGAATGCCATACATGCCACCTGATGGTGACTTTTTAATAGCTTTGAGGTATAATTTATATACATTAAAATTATAAGTGAAAAAGGCAAAGTATAAACAGGCATATATAATTTATAGTATGCTACTTCTTGTGTAATGAAAAAGTATATGAATTTTTTAATATATGAATATTGTTCATCATCACAAAAAGAAATACAGGAAGGATAACCCAGAAAACAGTGAAGGTGGTTACCTATAAGGGTGGAAGAGAATTGAGTGATGAGGATAAAGAAAGGTGTGACACCTCTTGAAGGATCCTACATGTTCAGACTTAATAAGAATGCCGCGGCTGCTGAGTCGCTTCAGTCGTGTCCGACTCTGTGTGACCCCATAGACGGCAGCCCACCAGGCTCCCCCATACCTGGGATTCTCTAGGCAAGAACACTGGAGTGGGTTGCCAAGAGGAGTGCAAAACAAAACAAATACAAAATGTAAACAAAATCATATACACAGAGACACAAGTATTTGTGTACGTATGTGTATGTCGGTGTGTGAGTGGAGCTGCATGTATTTCCAAGCTCTGTTCTCTGAAAGGCCAAGAAGCAAAATCCCCTCCAACAGTGCTGAGCACACCTGGAGCCCTGCTCACTCTCTGCTCCAAAGGTCACCTTGAGACAGTCTCTCACACAGTCTCACGGCCATGTCTGTGTTGAGGACACACAAAAATATCACCTGCTCTCTTTTGTAAACACGTCTATTCTGGGACACTGATCAACCAACTGCCTTAGCGGGCCTACAACAACAACAACAAAGTATCAGATCCTCTACAGTAGAATCTTTTCAGCCAAAAACTACACAAAAAATGTGAATTGATTTCTTGCCAGCTTCCACAGATCAGAGTAAAGCTGTGTGGCTGAAAGGGATTCGTTTCTGAAAACAATTTCATTTCTGCCTGGAAAAGGTGCAGGTAATGCTTCTGTCAAAGGAAGGAAAAGGGAGACTTCCTAAAATCATCAGAGCACAAGTACAGGGTATGCTTAGCTCTCAGCGCAGACCCAAGACATATTTGGGGACCTGGTACACAGTGAGTCCTGAGACACCCTGCTGCTGGGCTGGATGACATAGTTGGTCTGGGTTTAGGGGCAGAAGGAGGGCTGGCAAAGAGAGCGCTGGTTGGGGTTCTGTCACTAACTAGCTGTGTGGACTTCAGAGGGTCACTGAGTATCACTGATTATCCGGCTTCCCTCAAAATGTATTTTCCTCTAAGCTCCATGAGTCTACAAACAGCTGATCTGGCTTTCACAAATATTATTTTATCTTTTGATAAGCTGAAAGCCTCATTCAATCCAAAAGCCTATTAGAGTAACTTTAAAGAGGAAAGAAAAAAAAGCTGATTAACATCCGGATCTCCTACTACAGATATGAGTTTTCAAAAATGATCTCTATACAAAATGTAACTGCTCTCACAGAGAATGGCTTCACTGGAAATGCTCTTCCTTTCCAGTAATCAGGCCTTAAACTCAAATAATATCAGCTGATGAATAAATATGCTTAGGAACAGCCATGGCGCGCTCCACTCTTATTAAGTCATGATTCTTCTCAGTGAAGAACAAACTTTTTTTTTTCATTGCCTAAATCACTTCTGTGGAGACGATAAGATTATTTGAAAGGCTTTTAGAAACTAATTGGTTAGCAGTAACATTCTGGGACTTGTTTGCAAACTCTACATGCACAAAGTCAATCTGTTTGCAAAGCTGATAAATACATATGGGAATATTTAGGTCAAAGAGAGGATGAAATGAATTAATCAGCAATTTTTCAAATGTCAGAACCTTGTTTCTATTTTATTAAAGCCTTTCACATGATACTTTCCTTTTCAATAAGACCTATTTTATATTCTATAATTGTTAGCCCTGGGAAACAAATGAAATACAAACAAGAACTCACAACAATATAGCTTTGTTCATTTTGTTCCAATGTTATCCCATGNGTTATCCCATGGGGAAGAGGGATATGAATTAGTTTTAAAATTCTAAATTTAGTTCCAACTACCATGTAAACAGTTTTCTATGTCAACATAAGATCAGAAATGACATTGTTGTCACTATTCAACAATATGGCTTGTCATAACACATATGTATATATATAAAAGACTATGGATACTGTTCTGTCATTTATTTAGTGATATGACATTGTACTGAATATCTGGGAACAAAATTCCCAAGCCATAGTAAACACTGACCTGAATTTATAAAGATCATTGGCATCCAGTAAGGCTCTTTCATGGTTCTCCACCCTGGGAGCACATTAAAAGCACCTGGTGAAGGTGAAGGTGAAGTGGCTCAGTCGTGTCCGACTCTTTGCAACCCCGTGGACTGTAGCCTACTAGGCTCCTCCGTCCATGGGATTCTCCAGGCAAGAATACTGGAGTGGGTTGCCATTTCCTTCTCCAGGGGATCTTCCCGACCCAGGGATCGAACCCAGGTCTCCCGCATTGGAGGCAGACACTTTAACCTCTGAGCCACCAGGGAAGCCCAAAAGCACCTGGGCACCTTCTTTAAAGTGCTGATCACAAAGCCCCACCACATATCAGTTAAATCAGCATTTCTCGGGATGGGACTGGACTGAGTATCTGTTTTGTTTGGTGATTTGCTTAAACTTCCCAAGGATTCTACTGTGTATCCAGAGTTAAGAGTATTGACACACATTATGTGACTTATTCCTCTTAATATTTCTGTGACGTAGGTAGAGATAATTAATTGCCTCTTATTATAGAGTTGAAGAAATGAAGACCCTGTCTGAGGTCATAAAGCTAGGACATGACAGAGCCAGGCTTGAAATCAGGTGCTCTGGGCCCTAGAGCAACTCTCATTCTGTTTCATCATATGGACTGTCTGCCTTCAAGTCCCACCTAGACCACAAACTGGCTCATCACTGCTAAGTCTTTCCAACAGCTTTGCCTCCAGTTTTATGATCTATAAAAACAAGGACTCTATGTCCTGGTTCCTTAGACCCTTTCTAGAAAATACTAGAAATCTATAAATACTAGGTCTAGCTTTTGGAAACTTTATCTAGCACATAGGAATGACAATTCTAGTCAGTAGTATATAAAAATAACAATAAAATAAGGACAATAAGGAATGAAGGTGGAGGATGTGGCATGGATCAGGTGAACACCAGAAGGCACAGAGTTCGAGCCTGACCTCTGAAGAACCTAATCAGTTTAGTTGCTCAGTCATGTCTGACTCTTTGTGACCCCATGAACCACAGCATGCCACGCCTTCCTGTCCATCACCAACTCCCAGAGTTCATCCAAACCCATGTCCATTCAGTCAGTGATGCCATCTAATCATCTCATCCTCGGTCATCCCCTTCTCCTACTGCCCCCAATCTTTCCCAGCATCAGGGTCTTTTCAAATGAGTCAGCTCTTCACATCAGGTGGCCAAAGTATTGGAGTTTCAGCTTCAAAATTAGTCCTTCCAATGAACACCCAGGACTGATCTCGTTTAGAACTGACTGGTTGGATCTCCTTGCAGTCCAAAGGACTCTCAAGAGTTTTCTCCAACACCACAGTTCAAAAGCATCAACTCTTTGGCACTCAGCTTTCTTTATAGTCCAACTCTCACATGCATACATGACTGCTGGAAAAACTATAGCCTTGATTAGACGGACCTTTGTTAGCAAAGGAATGTCTCTGCTTTTTAATATGCTGCCCAGGTTGGTCATAACTTTCCTTCCAAGGAGTAAGCGTCTTTTGATTTCATGGCTGCAATCACCATCTGCAGTGATTTTGGAGCCCCACAAAATAAAGTCTAACACTGTTTCCACTGTTTCCCCATCTATTTCCCATGAAGTGATGGGACCGGATGCCATGATCTTCGTTTTCTGAATGTTGNGAATGATGCTGAAGCTGAAACTCCAGTACTTTGGCCACCTCATGCGAAGAGTTGATTCATTGGAAAAGACTCTGATGTTGGGAGGGATTGGGGGCAGGAGGAGAAGGGGACAACAGAGGATGAGATGGCTGGACGGCATCACGGACACAATGGACATGAGTCCGAGTGAACTCTGGGAGATGGTGATGGACAGGGAGGCCTGGCATGCTGCAATTCATGGGGTCGCAAAGAGTCAGACACGACTGAGCAACTGAACTGAACTATTGTGATCTACACAGTCAAAGGTTTTGGCATAGTCAATAAAGCAGAAATAAATGCTTTTCTGGAACTCCCTTGCTTTTTCAATGATTCAGCGGATGTTGGCAATTTGATCTCTGGTTCCTCTGCCTTTTCTAAAACCAGCTTGAACATATGGAAGTTCACAGTTCATGTATTGCTGAAGCCTGGCTTGGAGAATTTTGAGCATTACTTTACTAGCGTGCCAGATGAGTGCAATTGTGCGGTAGTTTGAGCATTCTTTGGCATTGCCTTTCTTTGGGATTGGCATGAAAACTGACCTTTTCCAGTCCTGTGGCCACTGCTGAGTTTTCCAAATTTGCTGGCATATTGGGTGCAGCACTTTCACAGCATCATCTTTCAGGATTTGAAGTAGCACAATAGGAATTCCATCACCTCCACTAGCTTTGTTCATAGTGATGCTTTCTAAGGCCCACTTGACTTCACATTTCAGGATGTCTGGCTCTAGATGAGTGATCATATCATCGTGATTATCCGGGTTGTGCAGTTCTTCTGTGTATTCTTGCCACCTCTTCTTAATATCTTCTGCTTCTGTTAGGTCCATACCATTTCTGTCCTTTATCAAGCCCATCTTTGCATGAAATGTTACCTTGGTGTCTCTAATTTTCTTGAAGAGATCTCTAGTCTTTCCCATTCTATTGTTTTCCTTTATTTCTTTGCATTGATCACTGAAGAAGGCTTTCTTATCTCTCCTTGGTATTCTTTGGAACTCTGCATTCAAATGGGTATATCTTTCCTTTTCTCCTTTGCTTTTCGCTTCTCTTCTTTTCACAGCTATTTGTAAGAACACTTGACACAGTTTTAAAATTTTTCTTGTTCTAGGCCATGTAGGTTTTCTTTTTACTTAGAGTATGCAAACAGTAGCTGTGATTAGTTTATAAATACTCTGTTTACCACAGTAAAAATTTATACCTTGGTATTTGTTCTTAGTAGGACTTCCCTGTAATTCAAACAATAAAGAATCTGCCTGTGATGCTGGAGACCAGGGTTTAATCCCTGGGTCAAGAAAATCGTCTAGAGAAGGGAATGGCAATCCATTCCAGTATTCTTGCCTGGAGAATTCCATGGACAGAGAAGACTGGTGGGCTACAGTTTGTGGGGTTGCAAAGAGTTGGACAAGACTGAATGACTAACACACACACACTTCTGTTCTTAGTAACTGGAAAGCCAGTTTCATTTATTGCTTACTCCTAATCTTGGTTGTTTCCTTGGTGACACTGGACAAGGGGACTTAAGTGAGGCTTAACCTTCCCTAAAGACAGTAAAATATTTTCTCTTAGTTCTACAAGAACACTCATGTCAAAGCACAAAAGCACATCTACTGGGCATATTAAATAAAAAGTTGACTATATTACACATTAACTTAGAAATGCTAGCTTGTTATTTGACTGATGGTTAGATCAAAATGTGGGCTTCCCCAGTGGCTCATCGGTAAAGAACCCTCTGCAGCACAGGAGATGCAGGAGACTTGCGTTCCATCCCTGGGTCGGCAAGATCCCCTGGAGGAGTGTGTTGCAACCCACTCCAGTATTCTTGCCTGGAGAATCCCCATGGACAGAGGAGCATGGCAGGCTACAGGGGTTACAAAGAGTCAGACACGACTGAAGCGACTGAGCATGCATAGGTCAAAATGTACATACTGTTAGGAGACAGAAGTCAAATGTGGTCCTCAGACATATCCTGCTTCTTTTAAGGCAGCAACGGGTCCCCAGACTTGGCTTTCTTTGTACAAACTGCTACACACGTCTCCAGAAATCCTTGTTGCTTGAGAATTTGTATTTTAAAAGCTCTCCCAGGTAATTCTGAGTCCCATTTAAGTTTGGAAACCACAGCTCCAGGCAGCATTACCACTCACCAGACCTGTTGAGCATGTGGTCAGTGGGAGTCAATCTGTTTCCCAGGCACAGCACTTAATTCAGAGTCATGTAAGTGAAAGACAAAAAGGCTTGCTAGCTTAGTTGTATATTAGGATATCAGCACAAGGTCTCATCCCCTACTGATAAAATATGAAATATCCCAGTTAAAGCAAGAGTTAAAAGATATGAAATTCTGACTTTCAACTAACCATTACTGACTATGTCTCCATAACCTTGTCCCCTTGGGGGCTGCTCAGGACAATCTGAGATCCACTCTAACTTGTGTGTGTGTTAGTCACTTGGTTGTGTTTGACTCTTTTGAGACCACATGGACTACAGCCTGCCAGGCTCCTCTGTCCATGGGATTTCCTAGGCAAGCACACTTGAGTGAGTTGCCATTTCCTCTTCCATGGGATCTTCCTGACACAGGAATTGAACCCATATCTCCCATATCATCTGCACTGAAGGCAGATTCTTTACCTCTGAGCCACCAGAGAAGCCCTTACCCTAACTTGTAATTAGCTGCTAAGTGGGGAAGAGGTACTTTTTAAATTTTGAGCCTTATGACCATCTGTATTTCATCTGATCTCACCTACATCCCATCCAGAGTTGCCTCTTTAAAAAGATACCTTGACAGGAAACTTACACTGTGGGCTACACACACTAATGTAGAGGAAGTATTTATAGAGGTTGTTAGCGTCTCATTCATTTCTTAAAGTCACTGTACACCCTTGCCACCTACCTCCTGTGTTTTGTTTTAACTTCATTTTAAAGGAAAGTCTGCTTTGTATGCTAACAAATTCATAAACCCACACCAGTTTCCAAAATTCTTACACTTAAGCCTCTATATGTCTCACTAACTACTGGTTTACGGAGTCAACTATTTTTTGCCAAAAACAGGAAAAAAAAAGTCAAGAAAGAGCAACTGATTTCATGCAAACTGTCCTAATTTTGTCTGTGGAAGTCTGACTTCTGTGAGCCTGTAAGGCTTTCTGGCTACAAGTCAAAGAAAGGACAATGGAGGAAGAGATCACATTTTTCTCTAGAAAACAAAGCACTTCCCCACCCCCAAGTCTTTGCTGCTTTCAGGTCAAAGTCTCCATCTCCGGAGGGGTGAGGGACTCAGAGAAACTGCCTGCTGATCTGAAGCAGGCCTGGCACCTTCCAGCCACAGCCAGTTGGAAATCAGGTTGTATAGCATTTAAAGCAGGCACCTTATTTCTGTGACAGGTGGTTTTGTGGGGGGGGAAAAATCCATGCTAAAAAAAAACCAACAACAACAGCATAAAAATAGATCTCCCTGTGGTAAAGAAAAAGCCTAGGAGTGTCCATGCAAGTCGATTTTTCAACAATTATCTGTCCCCATTCAAATTCTGCTCCTGGGATCAAAAGCTTCCCTTTTTTAAAATACCATGTAAACATTGTTGAGTAGCTGTCACAAATAAGTGGCATTTTGATTAGTCCATATTTCAAATCAGTGCACTATAGATCTTAAACTCATTCTTTAAGTAGAAAAATCTAAAACTGGGAGAAAAATAAAAAAACCCAAAAACTTCTTTTAAGCAAAATTTGCATATATAATTGGAGCAGATGTGCTACAAAGTTTTCTAAATAGCCAATCCCAGGAAAAAAAAAAAAAGGCCAGCATTAAAACCCAAACTATCTGATTACAAGATTCCTTGAGTCCCTCTGCATTCAGAAATAGCTACACACACTAACACACAAGCGCATTCATGTGGACACAAACATTTGCACACTTCTTCAGCAGTACAAGGGTGTCCACCAAGCAAAAACAGCCAGGGCTGAGAAGTGTCCATGATTACTCTCTGACTGCTAGGATAAATCTTGGGAAGCACACAGAAATTGACAAGGGACAGAAAAAACACCAGGGAGGGCATGGAGAGTGTCAGGATGGATTGAGAGAGTAGGAAATATTAAACACAATGGTGGCAGGGACAAGAAGGAGAAACTGGAAGCAAAAATTTTGATGGTGAAGAAGAGAGTCAGTGAGAAACAACCAAAGGGTAAGAAAGAGCTGTGGTCCAAGAAAAAATAGGAGGTAGAGAGGAAAGTTGCTGAACATCTGACAGACATCTTAATGCAGAAACTCAGAACACTGGGAGAGTCATACATGACATTGGTAGGTCAATGGAATGCAGGACCTACTTCTGCCTCTGTGTGTGTGTGTGTGTATGTGTGTGTGTGTGTTAGTTGCTGAGTCGTGTCCAACTCTTTGGGATCCCATGGCCTGTAGTTCTCCAGGTTCCTCCGTTCAAGGGAATTTCCCTGGCAAGAATACTGGAGTGGGTTACCATTCCCTTCTCCAGGGCATCTTCCCGACCCAGACAATGACCCAGGTCCCCTTCATTGCAGACAGATTCTTTACCATCTGAGCCACTAGGGAAGTCACTGTGGTCTACACAGTTTTAAGACATAAGCTTTGCCATATAATAATCTGTCCATATGGAAGCTTTTCCAGAGTAAGAATTCTACACTTTCTTTAACGTTGGCAAAAGATAGAAGTCCTTATGGAAAAGGATGATAAATGTAACCACATGTAAAAATATCTATATAAACCATAAACATCATTCAAAATAAGCAAAAAAAAAAAAAAATTAGAAAACTTTTGTAAAGAGACATAACAGAAAAAAGGATTAATATCCATGATCTGAAAGGGTCCCTGCAAATCAACCAGCAACAGGATAAGAATAGACAATTCACAGAAGAAATGACTGAAAAATAGAAAAATGCGTAACAGTACCATTGATTAAAATCTTAAAGTCAAAAGTGAAATGGTATTTCACCTGCTAAGCACAAATTTTAATGTGAAAAAAAGATATTGAGGATGAGGGTCCCTGCAAATCAACCAGCAACAGGATAAGAATAGACAATTCACAGAAGAAATGACTGAAAAATAGAAAAATGCTTAACAGTACC
>SJYQ01000155.1:48242-153963 GCA_006410935.1 Redunca redunca | reverse complement strand
AAACCATAAACATCATTCAAAATAAGCAAAAAAAAAAAAAAATTAGAAAACTTTTGTAAAGAGACATAACAGAAAAAAGGATTAATATCCATGATCTGAAAGGGTCCCTGCAAATCAACCAGCAACAGGATAAGAATAGACAATTCACAGAAGAAATGACTGAAAAATAGAAAAATGCGTAACAGTACCATTGATTAAAATCTTAAAGTCAAAAGTGAAATGGTATTTCACCTGCTAAGCACAAATTTTAATGTGAAAAAAAGATATTGAGGATGAGGGTCCCTGCAAATCAACCAGCAACAGGATAAGAATAGACAATTCACAGAAGAAATGACTGAAAAATAGAAAAATGCTTAACAGTACCCATTGATTAAAATCTTCAAGTCAAAAGTGAAATAGTATTTCACCTGATAAGCACAAATTTTAGTGTGAAAAAAAGATATTGAGGATGAAGTTGTGGGGCTAGTAGTAAGATTATAAATTAGGTAATATTATTTGAATCAACTTAGCAATATTTATCTAAATTTAAAATAAATATTCATTTTGAAAAATAAATAAATAAATATTCATTTTGACCTTGCAATTACAGTACCAGGGATTTATTCTGGATAAATACCAGCATAATAAAGCAAGAAATAGAAATTATATGGTTGATCACTACCACCTTATTTGCAATTGTTTAAAAAACAAACCAGAAATCATCTAAATGTCTATGAGGCCTGATTAAATAAATGAGCTAACCATAAAACATTATGATGTCATTAAAAACAATATCACAGATCTGCCAAACCAGAAAGCTGGCCAAGATACATTATTAAGTGAATAAAAAGTTACAAAGCAATATTTGTAGCATGGCAATTCTACTTGAGTTTTGTAACATACAGAAAAATATGTTATATAGACTTAGAAATTTTCTTTAATTTGTGGAAAAGAAATGGTACTTAAACAGGAAGAGACAAGGGTACTTCAGTTCCCACCTTAGAGTTTTTTGTATTGTTAAAGAATTTTCTTCTTTGCCATGAGCGATCACTGCTTTGAAAAAAAAATTTTAACATGTGACGTTATATTTATTTTTAAATCACATGCAATTTCCAAAAGCGAATATTGCCACTCCTTTGCAACTTTGCCAATTGCAAACATGAATGAATGAAGAAGAAGAAAAAAAAAAAGCCCAAAGAACTGCACTGAAATCCTGGGTTCATTTCTCAGTCACACTGTCTCCTGGCCAACTTCGCTGACTCTGAGCCAGTCGTCTCACATGTTAAAGACAAGAATCATAGTAAAGATTCAGTGAAATAAAATAAAGGTGTCATGCTCAATTCTCAGCATATGTCACACCTTGAACAAACATTAGTTTCTTTCCTTCTTCCTAAACGATATCAGAGCTCAGAAAAAGCAGCAGCTCAGGGTACTGTCAGCAAACTCAATTGCTGAAAATTCTGACAGGAAAATACAGATGCTTCCAAATGTTGAAGGGACTTGAGTTTCTATGTCACCCTAAGTCATGTGGCCTAATCCCAGAGTATCGATTCCCATCCACACACAGATGACTCCAAATGTAAATTTCCAGTATCATCCTTCGCCTTCAGTCCCAGTTTTATGTACAACTGCCAGACGACAGTACTGTGATATCTCAGAATCTTAAACATCACGTGAATCTTACACCTGCTCTTGCTCTAGCCTCACCACCTCAGTAAATGGGCCCCCACCCCCTAAATGTTTAAACCCAAAACATCACTGTTTCCTTTCTCCATCCTTCAGAAACCCTCGACTCTTTATCCAAAGCACAACCCAAATCCACTGTTTCTCTCCATCAGTATAGCAACCTTGTGATTCAAACCAACCATCATCTCTCCTGGATGTCTAAGCTATTCCAGTTATTTCTCTGCTTCCCCTCATAAAAGTTCTCCATGTCATAGGTACTGTGGTATTTTTTTCTTTTTTAATAGGGGTTTGTTGTTATTTTATTATAGTAGTTTGCATCTGCTAATCCCAAACCCCTAATTTATCTCTCCCCTACCCCTTTTCCTCTTTGGTAATAAGCTTGTTTTCTATGTCTATGAGTCTGTTTCTGTTTTGTATTTAAGTTTACTTATATCATATTTTAAAAATAATTTTATTATTTATTATTGGCTATGCTAAATCTTCGTTGCTGCACAGACCTTTTCTCTAGTTGCGGTGAGTGGGGACTCCTCTCCAGTTAACAGAACACTGGCTTCTCGCTGTGGCTTCTCTTGTTGCAGAACAGTTGCAGCTCCCGGCTCTAGAGCACAAGCTCAGTAGTTACGGTGCATGGGCTTAGCTGCCTCACAGTATGTGGGAGCATCCCAGGCCAGGGATCGAATCCATGTCTCCTGCATTGGCAGGAAGATTCTTTAGCACTGAGCCACTAGGGAAGCCCCTGTATCATATTTTAGATGCGCATATAAGTGATATCCTAAAGTATTTGTCTATGTCTGCCTGACTTACTTCACTTAGTAGGATAATCTCTAGGTCCATCCATGTTGCTGCGAGTGGCATTATTTTATTCTTTTTTTATGACAGTAATATTTCATCACTGAAACATAAAACAGAAGAGATTAAGAAGAAGTGGCAAGAATACACAGAAGAACT
Organism: Redunca redunca; assembly: GCA_006410935.1. Lineage (NCBI taxonomy): Eukaryota > Metazoa > Chordata > Mammalia > Artiodactyla > Bovidae > Redunca > Redunca redunca. Next base: position 151,350 of record SJYQ01000155.1, on the reverse strand, counting down.
ATAAAAGAAAGGTCTTAATGACCCAGATAACCATGATGGTGTGGCCACTCACCTAGAGCCAGATATCCTGAAGTGTGAAATCAAGTGGGCCTTAGGAAGCATTACTAAAAACAAAGCTAGTGTAGGTGATGGAATCCCAGATGACCTATTTTAAATTCTAAAAGATGAAGCTGTTAAAAGTGCTGCATTCAATATGCCACAAATCTGGAGAACCCACTCAGCAATGGCCATAGGACTGGAAAAGCTTAGTTTTCATTCCAATCCCAAAGAAGTACAATACCAAACAATGTTCAAACTACTGTACAATTGCACTCAATTCACATGCTAGTAAGGCAATGCTCAAAATACGTTAAGCTCAGCTTCAGCAGCACATGAACTGAGATGATACGACTCTAATGGCAGAAAATGAAGAGGAACTAAACAGCCTCTTGATGAGGGTGAAAGCGGAGAGTGAAAGCTGGCTTAAAACTCAACATTCAAAAAACTAAGATCATGGCATCCAGTGTCGTCACTTCATGGTAAATAGAAAGGGAAAAAGTAGAAACCATGACATATGTTATTTTCTTGGGCTCCAAAATCTCTGCAGATGGTGACTGCAGCCATGAAATTAAAAGACGCCTGCTCCTTGGAAGGAAAGCTATGACAAACTAGACAGTGTATTAAAAAGCAAAGACATCACTTTGCCAACAAAGTTCTGTATAGTCAAAGCTATGGTTTTTCCAGCCGTCATGTGTGGCTGTGAGAACTGGACCATAAAGAAGTCTGAGCACCAAAGAACTGATGCTTTTGAATTGTGATGTTGGAGAAGACTCTTGAGAGTCCCTTGGACTGCAAGGAGATCAAACCAGTCAATCCTAAAGGGAATCAACCCTGAATATTCATTGGAATGACTAGTGCTGAAGCTGAAGTTCCAATATTTGGCCACCTGAGGTGAAGAACAGACTCAGTGGGAAAGATCCTGATGCTAGGAAAGACTAAAGGCAGGAGGAGAAGGGGGTGACAAAGGATGAGATGGTTGGATGGCATCACTGACTCAATGGACATGAGTTTGACCAAACTCTGGGATAGTGAAGGACAGGGAAGCCTAGCGTGCTGCAATCTAATAGGTTGCAGAGAGTCAGACATGACTGAGCAACTGAACAACAGTATTTCATTGAACATATATACCACATCTTCTTTATCCATTCATCTCCTGATGGACATTTAGGTTGCCTCCATGTCTTGGTGATTGTAAATAGTGCTGCTTTGAACACTGAAGTGGATGTATCTTTTTGAATTAGAGTTTTCTCCAGATACATGCCCAGAAGTAGGATTGTAATATCATGTTGCTATTACTGTTTAGAATCATGCCCAACTTGTGACCCTATGGACTGTAGCCTGCCAGGCTCCTCTGTCCATAAAATTTCTCAGGCAAGGATACTGGAGTGGGTTGCCATTTCCTTCTCCCGAGGATCTTCCCAACCCAGGAAACGAACTCACATCTCCTACATTGTCGGGCAAGTTCTTTACCACCGAGCCACCAGGGAAGCCCTTGCAAGATTATATGGCAGCTCTATTTTTAGTTTTTAAAGGAACTTTCATACTGTTCTCCATAGTAGCTGTGGCAATTTACATTTTCATGAATAGTGTAGAAGGGTTCACTTTTCTCCACATTCTCCAGCATTTACTATTTGCAGTGATGGCCATTCTGACCAGTATGAGGTGGCAACTCATTGTAGTTTTGATTTGCATTTCTCTAATAAGTAGCAATGTTGACAGAGAAGGCAATGGCACCCCACTCCAGTACTCTTGCCTCGAAAATCCCATGGATGGAGGAGCCCAGGCTGCAGTCCATGGGGTCACTAAGAGTCAAGACACGACTGAGTGACTTCACTTTCACTTTTCACTTTCATGCATTGCAGAAGGAAATGGCAACCCATTCCAGTGGTCTTGCCTGGAGAATCCCAGGGACAGCGGAGCCTGGTGGGCTGCCGCCTACGGGTTAGCACAGAGTCGGACAGACTGAAGTGACTTAGCAGCAATGTTGAGCATTTTTTTTCACATGTCTACTAGCCATCAGTATATCTTCTTCAAAGAAATGTCTATTTAGGTCTTCTGTTCACTTTGTGATTGGGTTGCTTTTTGTTATTAATGTGGTACTTTTTAAGGTCAAGTAGACTTCTCAGAACAATCCAATGACCTCTCACAATAAGTATAATTAATCCCAAACTCCTTGCTGTAGCCTACATGATCTCCCTCCAGCCTATCTCTCCTACTCTCTTCCTATGATCATGGGCTCCACACAGTTCCTCAGTTCATTCTGACTCATTGTTCCTTCTGTCTCAAATGCTTTCTCTCCAGTTTTTTCCAAGACTGACTCATTCTTGCAATTCAGGCTGGGATTAAGTAATCCAGAAAAGCAGATACTAATCACCCAATCTGGAGAGGCCTCCTGAAAGTGAAAGTAAAGTTGCTCAGTTGTGTCCGACTCTTTCGGACCCCATGGACCATGGACTGTAGCCTACCAGGCTCCTCCGTCCATGGGACTTTCCAGGCAAGAATACTGGAGTGGGTTGCCATTTCCTTCTCTGGGAGATCTTCCCAACCCAAGAACTGAACTCAGACCTCCCACATTGTAGGCAGACGCTTTACCGTCTGAGCCACCAACAACCACTGATTTTATTTTCTATCATTTCCCTCTAAATGAAAATAGAAATGTTTCTCTTCATGAATATAGAAATGTTTTATTCACTCATGGTTCCCTGTGCCTAGAACAGTGCCTGGCACACAGTGGTGACACCACAAGTTTTTGTTCATTGGATTAATGATTTTTGTAGTTCCTGATGAATAGATCCAAAAGAGATCCAATTCTTAACTGTTGCCATAAAAAAAAAAAAAAAACTATGAATAAAAGCTGGGGATTGATTTGTATTGATATTATCTCAGGAACAGTGAATTTTTTAGCATTTAAAACTAAGGTTTGAGTAAGAGTCAATATGAATGGTGAGAAATGATGATTGTTAACTTAAATGGCAATCAATATGTTGTCATTTAAGCTAATAATGAACAGTATGATTGAAAGTGTTTTTATTAGACCTTTCAGAGTACAGTGGAGTCAGCAAGCTGGCCAAAGAACTCATCTAATCAAAGTTTTTATTCTCTCAGAACTCCAAGTTCATATAAGTAAGCTTCTTAAAGCTGTTCATGAGTTGTCCGTGAGATTTCACTGTATCATAGATGAGGCAGCATTCTTAGAAGCCCTTTCAGTTCTTCTGTGATTCATCCCCTCATTTTGTATCTACCATCTATACTTGCTTTTTTCTGACTCCTGCACTCCAGTGACTCACATGAAAGTGAGGCTTCAACCTTACATTTGTAAATTGTACATCATAGGGAAAGAAGAAAAAACTAGAAGACTACCAAAATGCCAACTATAGTTGTTTCTGAATTACGGATGATTCATAATCGTCTTCATTTTCTTCTGGAGTTTCCTTTTTTTTTTCAGTTAAACAGTATTTTTCAAGTTAAAAAATAACTTTTTGTTTTAATATCTATTATGCTATTTGCCCATATAGAATAAGAATTGAAAAAAAGATTTAAAACTTAAAAGACAAATATTAAAATGCCTTAATATAATGGAGAAAGCTTTCAGAATTTAAAACATTCTTTTTCAGTTACCACAAAAACTACTTCTAATTTTTAATTTTGAAGAGAAAAATATCTGCCTTATTCCTAGAAGTCATTTATCCCAACCCTCAAACTTGATCTAAAATTTATTACTAAAAGCTTTCTGAGGCATATTTAAGTCATATTTGCCTGACTTAGAGCCATAGCAAATCATAAGACAGAAAACAATTCTAGTAATTTTGGTAAATTCAGAAATGCATAGTAGTAGACCCAGAGTAGATGCTCAAAAAACAAATCACAAGCCTTAAAAATGGGATGCTGCCCTTCCACATAAACGACCGTATCAGCCTCACACTGAGATTATGGTACAGTCAAGCTAAGATCATTGCCAAGTTCAAGGTGTGCTATGTTTAAACATAACACATGCACCAGGAGCAACAGGACTTCAGTCCACAAAAAAGCATTGAGGCAGCAGCGTAAGTCAACACCCAGGAGATACACAAGCCTCCCCAGGACACCTGTTCACCCTACCCTAGGAAACAACATTCGGTATGGAATTCAACAGCCTGTAGACCCTCATCCTGTAAGGCTGCTTCCCTAAAGATCTCTTCACAGGACAATCACGTCCCAGTCTGTACGCTATTTAAAATTTTTGCAACTGACTCAGCACTCCCACTGCTAATAAGTGCTGTAATCAGAAATCCTTTTCCTCTAGCAGAACAAGGGCAATTCAAACATCAGTTTATCCCCACAATCCAGATCTGAAAGCTAAAAAAGCACCAACTAGGCCCACATCTTCTTTAAATCTCAGAAAACATTTGCAGTACTGTGAAAGCAGTGTGATTCTAACGATAGAAAACTCTTTTGATGAATAATGCAAAAGCATCTGTCAGTATTTAGGAACCATCACTAGTACTGACCACCTGAACAAGTGCATTCCAGGTAAATAAAATAACCAGAAGGACTCTTCTTTAAATATTCAATTCAGGCACATAAAAATAATCAACAAGGTCCATTTAACTGGAATCATATTTCCGACCAGTGCACCCTTCCTTTTGTTCTTGAAATTGGGGATTTGAGGTTTGGAGGCCACTCTAGCCAGGTTTACTCATCTAAAGCAGGTTTCAGTAGTTTCATAGCAATCATCAACTCTATCAGATGGTGGATGTGACTTCCGAGGGCCATCTTAGCAAATGACAGTTTCTTTGTTGAAAGAGCTATTTTTGGTGGCATAAACATACCAGTTATGAAAAAGCTACAAGTGGAAACCCCATGAAACCACCTGATTTGTATTCAAAGTATCATAATCAAACCCACTGGAAGCACATACTACTCCCTGTATCTCTATCCAAACAAAAAAAGTCACATCTCCTTTAAATCAGTTACCATGGTCTAGTCCAGAATTCAGAATTATTCAGGGCAACTAAATCAAGTAACTATTACCTTCTAAGGCCATCATCATACCCATGAACAAACCAGCCATAAAGCGGTGTGTATCACTGGTGACTAGATCGTTCCCAGTCCAAGCTGCAGTTTTATAATACAATTTTCTGCTTTTCATCTGTATTCTGAGATGACTAGACTGAATTCAATCTAACTGTGTCTCTATAAAGCCATGCCCATGTAGGCACTTTAAAATGATCACAAAAGATTTTTAAGGGTTCTGCTTAAAGGCAGATCTTAAAAAAGGACAAATAAACTCCCCTGACGCAATTTACTTAAAGTGAGAAAGACAGGAAAGGAGGGAGGGAGAAATCGAGAGAGGAAGCAAGGAGGGAAAGGAAGACTTGCTTAAAGTTTTATCTGATTTATGGGAATCTTATGTAAATGGAAAAGGACAGTCAGCGGATGACCTATAATAGCAATATTATGAATCCTTGTGGAAGCAGCCCCCATTTGAATTTTAATGTAAAGCTTGATCTTAATACAAAGCTCCTTTCTAGGCAGACCTCATTGCCTTAAGCCACTAAGACAACACATCAAAATTCTTTCCTGGAAAAGAAAAGTCACTTTCACTTCTAGTGTTAACACTGCCAGTGAGCACAACAAGCTACCATAAAATATTTTTTCTGACCCTTTGTCTCCCCTCCCTTGAGTGTGAAGAGCTCATAAGTATCTCCCTCTTTTTTTTTTTTTAAACAGTGGTCAGTTCTACTGACTGGTCCAGAGGAAAGAAAGGGCAAGAGGTGGTAGAACATGAAAAACGTCACTCTTACGGGTTGAGAGGGGTTTGGTGGTGATACCAAAAGTTTCCTTCTGTCCTGATGCCAATCTTCTCAAATGTGTCAGAGTCCGAAACTTAAATGACCTGCTGCTGCTGCTAAGTCTTTTCAGTCATGTCCCACTCTGTGCAACCCCATAGACGGCCCCCCCACCAGGCTCCCCTGTCCCTGGGATTCTCCAAGCAAGAACACTGGAGTGGGTTGCCATTTCCTTCTCCAATGCGTGAAAGTGAAAAGTGAAAGTGAAGTCACTCAATCGTGTCTGACTCTTAGCGACCCCATGGACAGCAGCCCACCAGGCTCCTCCCTCCATGAGATTTTCCAGGCAAGAGTACTAGAGTGGGTTGCCATTGCCTTCTCCATAAATGACCTAAGAGGCTACATATTTTAAACGTCATAACCTTCCTGTTTTCTTATTGTCCGTCTCTCCCACTAGAATGTAAGTTCCATGAAGTTAAGAATTTTTATCTGTTTTACTAGTGCTATGTTCCCCATTTGTCATTGTTGTTTAGTTGCTATTCATGTTCGACTCTTGCGACCCCATGGATATAGTCCACCAAGCTCCTCTGTCCATGGGATTTCCCAGGCAAGAATACTTGAGTGGGTTGCCGTTTCCTTCTCCAGAGGATCTTCCCAGCTCAGGGATCAAACCTGCATCTCTTGCAGAGGCAGGAGAATTCTTTACCATTGAGCCACTTGGGAAGCCCATATTCCTGCCAGTAAACACCCTATAAATAATAAATCAAAAGACAAATTACAGCAAAGTCTCCATGTTGGTTCGTTCCTGACTTTATTTTTTTAACTTAAGGGAAATGTAAATTTAGGGGGTTATAGGCTGAAAGCCATGACTTCTCCAAATTCCTGTGAATTGCCTAAGGTACCAGTAGTAAGCCTTAAGCAGACCGACAACACTACAGCTTATCACCGAAGGGTTGCGGGGAAACTTTCAATATCAAATTAGATCTTAAACCAATCTCACCAGCCTTCCGAAATGATCAACCTAATTTCTTGGAATAAAAACAGCTCAGAGAAAATGGGACATTCTTGACCAAAAAAAGGATGCATAGTAAATCAAAGAGGCTGGCCAATCTCCTCTCTAATCTAGAAACTCGCAGGGTGTAGTGCGAGGATGGTGCGCCTGCGCTGTATGTAGAGGGAAAACGGTGCTCGTTTGCGCCACCTACTGATGACTGGCAAATTAGCAATAGGCACGTCAGGATGGCATTGAAAAAGGTATTAGTATCTTCCCTGTTTTCCTATAAGGCTCACAGTGGTGAGAGGGGCTGAAATGCTGGGGCAGCAGGTCATCAGGACCAACAGCGGGAAGTGGGATGTTACTGAACACCAGCAGAGAAATGGGGACTAAATGAAAGCTAAAAGATTACCCTTTGTGGTCCAGAGCTGGACTCACTGTCTAGGATGGGGCTCTGGGCTACAGAAAGAAGGCTCAAGAAAATGACTTCCAGTCGCCTTCAGAACTGCTGCTTAATTAAGTAAGCAGGACCCAGGAGGGAGGAGAAAGACTCAGCCCCTGTAACCAAAAACTGAATCAAATTTCATGCCAGAGAAAGAAAGATCACAGAAAGAGAGGGAGGGGTAGGAGCAGGGAGAAACACTCAAGGACCAACCATATCCATAATGTAAAATCTCTTTAAAGGACAAAACGGAGCAATGGATACCTGGGGCAGTCTTAAACCATTCTCTGTCTTTATCTGTACAGCTGAAATATTCCATATGGAGAGAGTATGGTTCAGTGGTAACAGCATGGATGGTAGAGGCTGTAAGTCTCTAAATGACCTAACCTCTGGAATCCCTTCCTTTGTTGTAACAGAGTAAAAATAATGGTATCTGTTTTGTGAGCTTCTTGCGAGGATTAAATGAATAAGTGCTTGGACTAATGCCTGCCACATAATGTCAGATTTTACAGTGCCGTTTATTTCATAATTTTAGAAATTAAAATTTCCCAGCTCTGTTACCACTTCTCAAACACTCCAACTCCCAAAATGCCTGGTAATGGTTCTTTTTGCACCACAAGGTATTTCTCCAGCTGCAAAGCTTCTATCTTCCTCCATCTGGGCATTTCAGTAAACTTTAAAGGCTGAGAGCAGAGTGCCCAGGGCCAGGGGCAGGGGAGAGAAAGGAATGTGCAAGCCTTCAGTCAGAGCTTCCAGCAGTTATTGATAATCCAAATCCTACAGCCTACTCTGAGAGCACCACTTATACCGTGTGCTTTCCTTCACAGTCCAAACAAAAGATGAAGACTTGATTTTTAACCTCCTGCTGCTGCTGCTAAGTCGCGTCCAACTCTGTGCGATCCCATAGACGGCAGCCCACCAGGTTCCTCTGTCCCTGGGATTCTCCAGGCAAGAATCCTGGAGTGGGGTGCCATTGCCTTCTCCCAGATTTTTAACCTATCTGACCCCAAATATTAGAAATGCCCTATATCACCAAACGAAAACATCAGCTGTAGTGCCTCTTGTTTTTATGACATGTGCCAATGCTGAAATGTCGGACTTGCAGAGCAAATCTGACAGAGGTCTGTTTAGTCATTGGGGCTTTTTTACCTGCAAGTCTAGGAGTTTCCACCTAATGGAAAAACAGGCCCAGGGGCAGAGCACTACTTGGAAAACTGATTTTTTAAACATTAATCAATTTTTGTTTTTCCTTAAAAAGTAACTCATTGTTAAAATCTATGCATTGAACTACTCCTAAATTACTCTGTGTAGATGCTTTGGGCTGCAAACTAGAGAAGGACCAACTACAAATTGCTTAAATAATAAAGAGGATTTTTTTTTAAATCCTGCATAGTAGTTGTGAAAGGTACTAACATGTTTAGTTCATTTAGCAGTTTAATAATTCACTATAAAATCCAAGTTTCTCCTTAAACTGATAGGCTACCAAATGTATAATAGCAGCTCCAGGCATCATGCCCTCCTATTATTTTACCCTATCATTTGAATAGGAAAGAAAAATTTCTCCAAAGTGCCCTGATTTTCTTCACATCTAATTGGCCAGAATTGTGTCATATGTCCCTGCCTACAACCAATTATTCAGAGGAAACTGAAGTAACCAATCTGATCAAGATTCACCCAGCCTGGGCAGATGCTCAGATTTCACTTAAATAGGATTGATTGACCTGATTGAGGCTCTCTCAGAAAAAAGGAAGTTGTTTTAGGCAACAATATTGATATAACAAATTTAAGTCAGGATACAATTCTCGGAGATTTCCTAAACATGGACATCTAGCCATGATGTAACCTTTTCAACTTCAACTAAATAATTAGATTCAATGTCTCAAAGTAATCCCAGGACCCACACTGGTCTGTAAACTGGTTGTGATGGGTCCAAAATGAGATAAGTGCAGAAACGGAAAGAATTTAGCACTTTTATAACATTTGGCAGATTTTATATCTGTTAAGCCTAATGAAAATTTGGAACTTGTCTTTTTTATGCCTTGGTTTTATTTTTAATAATTGATTTTCATTGTATTCTATGAAATTTTGAGTCTATGATGGCCTGAAAAAAAAAATAACCAAAATAGTTATTCAACAGAGAGAGATTGACCTATGCAACATGTCTAACTTTACTTTAAGTGTTATACCTAGAACAAGTTAAATTTTACCTTCAATTGCCATAACAAGTCTCAGCAGCTTTTTCCTCTAAAGCTAATTAAGGTCTAAGACTTTGAGAGCTAAATTTGCAACCTGAACATTGTAAAATATACTTGAATGTAAAAATTGAATTAAAAAAATAAAACTGGCTAGGACTGTTGAGCTCTAGGTCAGAGGTCCATTACTTTGTTGGCTAGTCAGTTCTAGAAGACATGAGACCTTTAACTTTGGCTAGCCCCTGGATACATCAAGTAAAAAGGGAGCAGAAGAGAGCTGTGTATGAATTTGAGCCGGTCAGTATTACTGGGAAAACCTGTTATGTCCCATCCTAACACAAGATGAAAAAAAGTCCTTAGGATAAGCAAAATGCCACTGTCAGTAAGGACTGGCTTCAAAGTTCATATCACTCCTTCCTTCTAACAAGAAAATCACCTACATTCAATTAGCACTTTAGCTCCTCTCCTATGGAAAATGTTTTGTAAATATATCATCTTATATTTATTTTTCTCAAACAGAAGTCACATTAATTTATTCTTGTACCACTCCATGAAGAACAGACCTATAGTTAATGCTGAAGGTTAGGAGACTACCTTTGCTATAATTAGTACATATCAATAGTACATTTTCCTTTCCAGCTACTTGAATATGGTTATGCAGTACATTTAAAGTAAACTTTAAAATCACCAACTGCTGAGAAAACATTCTACCTCAAAATGTGTTCAAATTGGACTCGTGAATGGTATCTTTATGAAATTATTAACATGCCATTTTCATAGGAAAACCTCCCCAACATCTTTGAGAGCACTAACCAAGGCACAAAGGAAATAAGGTGCCCAGCAGTTAAGAATTCTAATCTGGAACTCCCCTGGCAGTCCGGTGGCTGGGACTCCGTTCTACTAATGCAGGGGCCACGGGTTCCATTCCTGGTTGGGGAACTTAAAATCCCGCATGCCACAAAGTGCAGCCACAAGAAAAAGAGGAAGGAAAAAAATAAAAAAAGAATTCCAGACGGATTCTCAGACTGAAGCCCGAGAGTAAGGATCATTCTCAGCTTTAGCACATCTACTGATGCCATGTTAGTGGGTTACACTTTCTCCTCCCGATTTATTTCCCATTGGTGATCCTGGCACAGCTCTCCAAATAATTTTTCAGGTATTCAATTTTAAGAACACAAGAGTAAGGACACTCCCTCCCTCACTGCAGGAGAAGGCAATTTCAAATATTTAACAAATAAGTTCACCAACATGTGTCTTTGTACGGGTTTCCTAGTTTTCTTCCACTGTCATTCTAAGAAATAGTCCCATGATATAACCCCTCAACAGTTCCCATATTGAACGTTAAAAATACAAGTTTGTATCTTTAACCATGGACAAGTCCTCCCACCAGTAGGACTGTGACTTCATCTTGGACTCAGGCAATGATGTTTCTGATTTTTCTCTTTGAGTGTGAGTATTTATCTGTGAAGTCTTAAACTCTGAACTACCTCCAGCTCTAGAAATGATTTGGGCAAGTTGCCATGTTCATAATCTTAAATCCTCCAGCTTCTCAGATTATACAAAGTCTCTTGTTATTGAGTTAATCTCAAACTCATAATGTCTTGCAATAAAGCTGTTGGAAATTTTGTTTTTCCAACATGTCTTTTCTCTTACACATACCCATATATCAGAGGCATCTGTACAGGCAAATGATTAAAGAGTCTGCCTGCCTGCCACAACACTGGAACAAGATCTGGGAGAAAACATTAATGAATAAAGGATTATAACCCTGGACATGCAAGTAAATGCAGCTTAAATATATACCATTAATTTCCTCAAAAAATACCCTTTAAACTAGACACAATTATACTCCATGCAACTCTATATTATAGCAATTTAAATAATCTATATAACTAATAAATATTTATTAAAATGAATACATTTTCAAAAACACAAGATATATCACCTGGTTGAAAAGGCAACTTCTTGGTGGCATTAGGCTTTCCATAAATAAACTATATACAAGGCAATCACAGTCCTCGATACCAAAGACAAAGCCCACGTCTATTTGAAGATATCTGAGGATAATTGGAGAAGGGAATCAAAGGTGGGATATCTCAAAGAGCTCCCTGTGTTTTTATCTGGGAACCCTTTGAACACTCCCAACCGGTAAAATGGCAGCCTGTTTTCACAGCCACTACTACACCTGGGACCGTCCCCCAGACTCAGTGCACCAGTGAGCCCATCTTCCTCTCGTCTATCAGATTCACTTCCCCAGGAACTTGCAGTAGGGCCCAGGAAACTAGTTTCCATCTCTGCTGAACACTTGCAGTGAAGACCTAAACTAGGAGTTGGGAGATGGCCATTTCCTCCGCATCAAAGCAGAGGAAGGCAGTCTACAGCAAGAGAGAATAAGACAGGGAGTAGGGAAAGCCACGGAGATGAGACCTGGACCTCCAGGACTGCCTGTACTCCTGGCTCCAGTGTCCTGTGACACCTAGCCATCAGTGAGGTTCCTTGGGCTGACTCAATAGTCAAGTGAGTGAAGTTGCTCAGTCGTGTCTGACTTTTCACGATCCCGTGGACTGTAGCCTGCCAGGCTCCTTCATCCGTGGGATTTTCCAGGCAAGAATACTGGAGTGGGTTGCCATTTCCTTCTCCAGGGGATCTTCCTGACCCAGGGATGGAACCCAGGTCTCCTGCATTGCAGGCAAACTCTTTACCATCTGAGCTACCAGGGAATCCCCAATAGCCAAGATATCTATGTAATAAAATGGTGGGTAGAATAAGAATAAAAAAGAAAAAGGATGCAGTGATGGGCTGGACTTCCTTTGAGGACTCTGGGAGCCACTTAAGGGCTTTGAGCAGAGTGACTCATATTTGGGAATCATCTTTACAAACACCACCCTGAGAATGGGTTCCAGTGAAGCAAGACTGCAATGAAGAGGGTTTTCTTATAGTTTAGCAGTGCATGGTACCAAGGAAGTATCTGTTGCTAATGTGCAATGCTGCCTGCTGGCAGGAACATGTTTTATGTAAGCTCTCTCTAAACACAAAACTCGTTTTTTGTCACCCCAGCACAATGAGTTATTAGAATGTTAAGTCTAAATCTTTATGAGTGTGTAATTAAATCATTAGGATTAGAGATTAAGTCACCAGAGTCTCCATTATTTAATAGCGCTGTATTTTGGAATCGCCCAGGAAGAATATCACTCTACTGCTTTTAGCAGTCGCTATTTCTTCCTGATTGATGTTGTTCTTCTCTTTCCTAAGTCTCTCAAAGTAATTTCAACACATATATTCATATAGTAATACTTGGTGGCAGATACTCTTACTCATTTCACAGGTTGTTTCTAAATCCCTTAAGATTGGGGGCTTTGTACACTTCTAAATATAATGATTGTTAAGATGTCTTAGAGAGAGGGAGACACAGCAGGGATACTGAAATGGGGACCATCATGGCTCTGCAATAAACAGGAACTTCACTTTTTCTAAATTCAAGATCTACAGCAGGTACAGCTCATGGAACGCATTTTAAAAACTGATTTTCATCCTAAAAAATAAATCACAAAAACAAATATTTAAGATTTTTTCACTGCCACTAACATTTATCCTTTTTAATTAAAAATGTTGAGGATTCAAGTCAATGTTTTCCATAATTTGTCCTTATAGAATTTTGTTTAGAGTTAAATGGTCAGATATGTTATACTGACTTATATTTCTACCTGTTTAATAAGCCCAAATACTCCCTAACTATACTTGATCCATTCTGAGGTCAAAATTTGGGGCAGGGGCGATCTTCGTCAAATCTGAAGTTTAGGGCACCTAAATCCTGCTAACAGAAAATTCATACTAAACCTTCCCCCAAAATCTGTTTTATTCTGGCAGAAAAGTTATTAAACACTATCAGCCAAAAATTTAATAAAACCACTAATTCAAAGGCCAGCTACTCAAGGGTGGTATATTAAAAAATGGGTCAAGTGTAGTTCTTTCCAGTTCTAAGAATAGTGAAAATATTAATACAATAATAAAAAAGAACAGCTAAACTTTATTGAGCCGTTAACATGTACTCACAGGGCACTACTCACAGTGCTTGGCATGGCTTCCAGTCACTTAATAATCAAAATAACCCTATGAGTAGTACTATCATTATTCCTATATTACAGCAGAGGATACTGAGGCATAAATAAACCAAGTAATTTCCCCAAGGTCACACAACCAAGAAGTGGTGGAGTAGGATTACAGCATCCACACTGAGCTACTTTCCAAGACTCACATACTGCCTTGGGTTAAAAAAAAAAAAAAAAAAAAAAGGTACTGAATTCTTTAGTATGACAGCAGAAAGAAAAAATATTCAGGATGAATTGCAGACTTTTCCACACAGTCTCCACCATCTCTTTCACTGAAAAAAGCCTAAGGGACTCCACTTGGCAGTAGTTTCTATAGCCAGTTTTAAATAGCCAATTTTAGAGACAAATGTATAAACAAGTGGCAACCTCAAGACTTTATGTATTAAAATTACATTCAACATAACACTCCTAGGGCACCCAGAGGTGAAGTGCATTTCCCAAGTAAGGATCTCCCCCAAAGCCAGGAGGTCAATAGCAGGTCACAGAGTTCTTTTGAAGACATGACCCAGGCTTTTCAAGGATACCCATACGCTTAACTCAATCACACATACCAGTGACAATCACACAGCAAAAAGCCAAAATGTCAAAGAAATCAGTCAAGTATGGTCAACTATTTGGATTGTCCCCATTAGTATTACTGTTCATTTCAAAATAACAAGTTAGACCATTATTTATCAATGGTCTGTATTCATGTGGAAACATGAAATCCCAATTTTTTTTTAATGCACAAGAATTTCCTTCCACTAACAAGATTCATCTAGTTTGTGTAGTGGAAGCTGGGGAAAACTCCAGTAACCAAATGTTAACTAACTTGAATTTAGCTCACCAAAATTTTTGTTTTATGGGACTGTGGTTTAAGCATCACTAATCTAAAAAGCTCTTCTTATCCTTTGTGATTAACCTATTTATTCTAAATAACTGCCTGCCATGCTATCTAGTAGGAAATTTAGACTTTTCCCTTATCTCTTGTAGACATTAAATTTATGTTTAGCTTTTTAAATAAGCAGGGAACTAGAACTAAATGTAGAAAAAAGACCAAACAGTCCTATTTTCTGGTTTAGGGAGATAAGGCTTTAGGCAAACAGGCAAAAAAAAAAAAAAGATAATTAGCTAACCCAATTACAAAATACAGACAGAATGCACAAGTATTTTATGTCCATTTTGGATAATGTCAGGCACTTGAATGAACAATGGCAAAAAAACTCACATGAAAAGCTATTCATATATGGGCCTTTATCTATAGCATTTAATTTCTATGAGCATTTCAAAGTTTCTGTAGTGTAGTGGTTAGGTCTTGCCCACCAGAGCAAAACCAGTATTCCCCACAGCCAGTGCCTCCCATCAGGAAGCTTCCACACCTCTTAGCATCATCCATCAGATGGCAGACAGAATGAAAACTACAATCAAAGAAAACTAACCAAACTGATCACATGGACCACAGCCTTGTCTAACTCAATGAAACTATGAGCCATGCCATGTAGGGCCACCCAAGACAAACGGGTCATGCTGGAAAGCCCTGACAAAACGTGGTCCACTGGAGAAGGGAATGGCAAACCGCTTCGGTATTCTTGCCTTGAGAACCTCATGAACAGTATAAAAAGGCAAAAAGGTATGACACTGAAAGATGAACTCCCCAGGTCTGTAGGTGCCCAAAATGCTACTGGAGAAGAGCTCCAGTAGGAAAAATAGCTCTAGAAGGAATGAAGAGGCTGAACCAAAGTGGAAACAACAGGCAGTTGTGGATGTGTCTGGTGATGGAAGACAAGTTTGATGCTGTAAAGAACAATATTGCATAGGAACCTGGAATGTTAGGTCCATGAATCAAGGTATACTGGAAGTGGTAAAACGGGAAATGGCAAGAGTGAATATTGACATTTTAGGAATCAGTATACTAAAATGGACCAGAATGGGTAAATTTAATTCAAATGACCATTATATCTACTACTGTAGGCAAGAATCCCTTGGAAGAAATGGAGTAGCCCTCATAGTCAACAAAAGAATCCAATGTGCAGTACTTGGATGCAATCTTAAAAATGACAGAATGATGTCTGTTTGTTTCCAAGGCAAACCATTCAATATCACAGTAATCCAAGTCTATATCCCAACCACTAATGCCAAAGAAGCTGAAGTTGAACAGTTCTATGATGTACAAGACCTTCTAGAACTAACACCAAAAAAAAAGATGTCCTTTTCATCACAGGGGACAAAAATGCAAAAGTAGGGAGTCAAGAGTTACCTGGATAGACAGGCAAGTTTGCCACAGAGTACAAAATGAGCAGGGCAAAGGCTAACAGTTTTGCCAAAAGAATGCAGGCACTAATGATAGCGAACACCCTCTTCTAAGAACACAAGAGACAACTCTACACATGGACATCACCAGAAGGTCAACACTGAAATCACACTGATTATATTCTTTGCAGCCGAAGATGGAGAAATTCTATACAGTCAGCAAAAACAAGACTGGAAGCTGACTGTGGCTCAGATCATGAACTCCTTATTGCCAAATTCAGACTTACATTGAAGAAAGTAGGGAAAACCACTAGGCCTTTCAGTTATGACCTAAATCAAATCCCTCATGACTATACAGTAGAAGTGACAGATAGATTCAAGGGATTAGATGTTATAGAGAGAGTGCCTAAAGAACTATGGATGGAGGTTCATAACATTGTGTAGGATGTGGTGATCAGAACCATCCCCAAGAAAAAGAAATGCAAGAAGGCAAAATGGTTGTCTGAGGAAACATTACAAATAGCTGAGAAAAGAAAATAAGCTAAAGGCAAAGGAGAAAAAGAAAGATATACCTATCTGAGTGCAGAGTTCCAAAGAATATCAAGGAAAGAAAAGAAATCCTTCCTAAGTGAAGAAGGCAAAGAAATAGAGGAAAACAATAGAATGGGAAAGACTAGAGATCTCTTTAGGAAAATTAGAGACACCAAGGGAACATTTCATGCAAAGATGGGCAGAATAAAGTATGGACAATAAAGGACAGAAACAGTATGGACCTAACAGAAGCAGAAGATATTAAGACGAGGTGACAGGAATACACAGAAGAGCTATACAAAACAGATCCTAATGACCCTGATAACCACAATGATGTGATCACTCACCTAGAGCCAGACATCTTGGAGTGTGAAGTCAAGTGGGCCTTAGGAAGCATCATTACGAACAAAGCTAGTGGAAGTGATGGAATTCCAGCTATTTCAAATCCTAAAAGATGATGCTGTGAAAGTGCTGCCCTTGATATGCCAGCAAATTTGGAAAACTCAGCAGTGGTCACAGGACTGCATAAGGTCAGTTTTCATTCCAGTCCCAAAGAAAGGCAATGCTAAAGAATGTTCAAACTGTCGCATTATTGCATTCATTGCACATGCTAGCAAAGCAATGCTCAAAATTCTCCAAGCTAGGATTCAACTATATGTGAACCAAAAACTTCTGGATGTTCAAGCTGGATTTAGAAAAGGCAGAGGAACCAGAGAAACATTGATCATAGAAAAAGCAAGAAAATTCCAGAAAAACATCTACTGCTTCATTTACTACACTAATGCCTTTGACCATGTAGATCACAACAAACTGTGGAAAATTCTGAAAGAGATGGGAATACCAGACCACCATACCCTCCTCCTGAGAAATCTATATGCAGATCAAGAAGTAACAGTTGGAATCAGACACGGAACAACAGACTGGTTCAAAATTAGGAAAGGAGTATGCCAAGGCTGTATATTGTCACCCTGCTTATTTGACTTACATGCAGAGAACATCATGTGAAATGACAGGCTGGATGAAGCACAAGCTGGAATCAAGATTGCGTGCACAAATATCAATAACCTCAGATATGTAGATGACACCACCCTTACGGCAGGAATTGAAGAGGAACTGAAGAGCCTCTTGATGAAGGTAAAAGAGGAGAGTAAAAAAGCTGGATGCTTGGGGCTGGTGCACTGAGACGACCCAGAGGGCTGATACGGGGAGGGAGGAGGAGGGCGGTTCAGGATGGGGAACACGTGTATACCTGTGGCAGATTCATGTTGATGTATGGCAAAACCAATACAATATTGTAAAGTAATTAACCTCCAATTAAAATAAATAAATTTATATTTTTAAAAAAGCTGGCTTAAAATTCAACATTCAGTAAACGAAGATCATGGCATCCGGTCCCATCACTTCATGGCAAATAGATGGGGAAACAATGGAAACAGTGACAGACTATTTTCTTGGGCTCTAAAATCACTACAGATGGTGACTGCAGCCATGAAATTAAAAGACACTTCCTCCTTGGAAGAAAAGTTATGACCAACCTAAACAGCACATTAAAAAGCAGAGACATTACTTTGCTGACAAAGTACCATATAGTCCCAACTATGGTTTTTCAAGTAGTCATGTATGGATGTGAGAGTTGAACCATAAAGAAAGCTGAGCACCAAAAACTGATGTTTTTGAACTGTAGTCAAAGACTCTGGACAGTCCCTTGGAATGCAAGGAGATCAAACCAGTCAAGCCTAAAGAAAATCAGTCCTGAATATTCACTGGCAGGACTGATGCTGAAGCTCCAATACTTTGACCACCTGATGTGTAAAGACAATTCATTAGAAAAGACCCTGACACTGGGAAAGTCTGAAGGCAGGAAAAGAATGCAAGATGACAGAAGTGAGATGGTTGGATGGCATCACCGATTCAATGGACATGACTTTAAGCAAACTCTGAGAAATGGTGAAGAGAGTGATGCCTGGCATGCTGCTGTCCGTGAGGTTGAGACGAGTCGGGCATGACCGAGCACCACTACCAACATCCAAGGTTATCATGCTCGCCTTATACAAGAAAGGTCCCCAGTTCGAAACTGGGCAGAAACATCTTTCCTCTCTGGAGTTTGTATTTGGGCCTCCCTGGTGTCTCAGACGGTAAAGACTCTGCCTGTACTGAGGGAGACTCAAGTTCGACCCCTGGGTCAGGAAGATCTCCTGAAGAAGAGAATGGCAACCCATTCCAGTAATCTTGCCTGGAGAACTCCATGGACAGAGGAGCCTGGAGGGTTATATAGTCCCTGGTGTTGCAAAGACTTGGACATGACTGAGGGACTAACACACCCTGGGCATGTTAGGAAAACAAACTCTAGAGTCCTAGAAACACTGAGGCCCTAGAAATCACCTCATTCATGAAGATATACATTTTGGCTTTATTTTGTCAGGTATTTTCCTAAAAATAATGGCCCGAGAGATCAGAAACACATTTGCAAATTGTTTGTTACTGAAAACAAGTGGGTTTGATAGTCCAAGATCAATCTACACAAGAAGCAAAAGAGCATGAGATTTCTTTTCAACTTCAGGCAGATACTGCCCATTGTTTATTCAGGCACACTTTAGCCATGTGCCTAACTTAAAAACACTTCCCAGCCTCCTATGCACATACAGGATACCAAAATTCATGGATGCTAAAGTATCTTATATAAAATAGTGTTGTGCAGTCATATTACTAGTTTCTGGCCAATGTAATATAAGTGCAAGTTCATAAGTGGATTTCCATGAAAAGTATTCTAACAGGGGACTGATTCAGTTAACAGGTACCCTTTTGTTCTTGATCCTTCCTGCTATCTGAATATAAATTATGACGGCTTGAACTATGGCAGTCATAATTGGAAGACTTTCTTGAACAAGAAACCTAGGTCTTTCCCTTCTCCCTTCTCTCCCCCACTTCTTCTCCCTTGTATCATGCAATGTCATACTTACGAAAAGTCCTAACAATGTAGGGAAGCTTAGAAAGAACCTGAAACCTGGAAGGGCACAGTGTTGCCATAACTCTACACTGCCTCCCCTCAAGATTTTTACATGTAAAAAAATCAATTCTTTTTTAAGGTGCTGTTTTTTTAAGTTTCATGTTATATACCTGGCCTTAATGGGAGTCAGCTTATAGGAGCTTACCCTGTCAGACAGTCAAAGTAACCATGACTCCTGATATTGTTGTATGATCTCTTCCCACACTAAACTGGGCAGTCTATAGCATACGGCAAAAGGGACCTGTGATTTCCAAAGCTAGGTCATAAAGGCCTGGCGGCTTCCAACTTGCTTTCATGGATTATTCCACTCTGGGGTTAACCAGTACCAACATCACAAAGCAACTCAAGCAGCCGGGTGGAGATGCCCACATGAAAAGAAAGTGAGGTCTCCCTCAGCAAGAACTTGAGAATCACACAAGGGAAACACTCTGAAAGTGTATCATCCCATCTCAGTCAAACCTTCAGATGACTGTATTCTCATGAGACACCTCAAGCCAGAACCAGATATTCCTAAATTCAAAGAAACCATGAAAGGTAATAAGTGGTCATTCACTTTGGGGTGATTTGTTATTGGCAATGGACAATAAAATATTTGTCTATTGACATTAATCCTCCAGAATGCCCTGGTATTGTAATCTAGTGCCGATGAAATTAACCTGGAGAAGGCGATGGCACCCCACTCCAGTACTCTTGCCTGGAAAATCCCATGGACGGAGGAGCCTGGTGGGCTGCAGTCCATGGGGTCGCTAAGAGTCGGACACGACTGAGCGACTTCACTTTCACTTTCCACTTTCATGCATTGGAGAAGGAAATGGCAACCCACTCCAGTGTTCTTGCCTGGAGAATCCCAGGGACGGCGGAGCCTGGTGGGCTGCCGTCTGTGGGGTCGCACAGAGTTGGACATGACTGAAGCAACTTAGCAGCAGCAGCAGCAGCAGCAGCAGCAGCAGCTCAAAATTACTTCATTAGTTATACTCAGTATTCACAGGAAATTGGTTTCAGGATCCCTGATGGATACCAAAATCCATGGATGCTCAAGTCCCTTATACAGTGCAGTGCAGTGCATTCAGCCCTCCATTATCTGTGGGCCCCACATCTGCAGACTCAACCAAGCCTAACTCAAACTCCACTGGTACTGAGGGCTGACTGTATTTCTGCATTATCATTTTATTAGACCTACCAACATAAGCTCTATGAGATTAGGGATCTGTCTGATATTGCTCATCACTGAATTTCCCCAATATATGCCACAGACGTGAGTTTGAGTAAACTCTGGGAGACAGTGAAGGACAGGGAAGCCTGGTGTGCTTCAGGGGATCGCATGGGGTCACAAACAGTCAGACACAACTTAGCGACTGAACAACAAATGCCACAGAACTTGGCATGTTCAGTAAGTGGTTGCTGAGTACATGAACAATTAAATGTATGACTGCAGAAGGGAGGAACAGTGTAGTCAGCTACTAAGGTTTATTTAGCTGAGTGATTTTCATTCTCTTCTTTGTTGTCTAGTCCTGTCTGACCAGTGGCATATTGTACAAGAAGGAGCCCGTCCAGTCCTTGAATGTTATCAGGCTCGGAAAAGATAATAAACTTGAGATCACATCCTGAATTGGTTTCCATTCCATTTTGTTTTGAATTCCAAGTAAAATCCAGAGTCCCTGGGATGGAGCCAGTGATGTAAACAGACAGGTATAATCACAGAGGTAGCACCCGGTAGCACAGAAGGTAACAAACACAAAGCTATGGAAAGAGGACGGGATGTGAAGGGGGGAGTTACACCGCCCCGCTCCCCACTCCCCTTCTCTGTGACCTCTCTCATCACCCTCTGTGATCTCTGGAGCCCAGAGCTATTTAATCCCCAATTTAAGAAAACCTTGGGGTGAATTAAATCAATCTAAAAGTACTAATTCCAAAAAGTAGATATAAAAGAAACAGTTTTTTGAAGGAGACAGAAGGAAATTCAAATCTTGACTTTATGCTAAATCATATTTACTTTATTCTTATTTTATACCTTTAATTACTATCCCTAGATCAGAATAAAAGAAAATATAGTTGTCCCTCAGTGGACACGAAAATCTGCAGATGCTCAAGTACCATAGTTGGCTGACCCTCTGTATCTGTGGTTCTGCAACCACAGAATCAACTAACTGAGGATCCTTGGTAGCATTTATTGAAAAAAACCTTTGTATAAGTCGATTCACATAGTCTTAAACCCATATTGTTCAAGTACCAACTGCATTCACTTCAGATATTCCCCTCTTCTGTTGCTAGGACAGCTGCTCATATTTTAAACTTTTTATTATGTGTTGGGGTATAGCTAGTTAACAATGTTGTAATAATTTCAGGTGAACAGTGAAAGGATTCAGCCGTAGATATTCATGTATCCACTCTCCCCCAAACTCCTCTCCCAACCAGGCTGCCACACAATATTGAGCAGAGTTCATGTGCCATACAGTAGATCCTTGTTGGTTATACATTTTTAATATAAGAGTGTGTGTATGTCCATCCCTAACTATCCCTTCTCCCCATCCTTCTCCCCCAACAACAAGTTTCTTCTCTAAGTCTGTAAGTCTGTTTTGTAAGTTCATTTGTATCCTTTCTTTTTAGATTCTACTTATGAGGGATGTCATACAATATTCGTCCTTTTCTGACTTACTTCACTCAGTATGACAAACTCTAGGTCCATCCATGTTGCTGCAAATGGTGTTATTTCATTCTTTTTAATGGCTAGGTAATATTCCAGTGTATATATGTACCACATCTTCTTTACCCATTCCTCTGTTGATGGACATTTAGGCTGCTTCCTCATCTCGGCTATTGTAAACAGTGTTGCAATGAACATAGGGGTCCATGTATCCTTTCGGATTATGTTTTTATCTGGATATATGCTTAGGACTGGGATTGCAAAGTCATAGGGTAGCGCTAATTTCAGGTTTTTAAGGAAAAAAAACTGTTCTCCATAGTAGCTGTACCAATTTACATTCCCACCAACAGTTTAAGAGTGTTCTTTTCTCTCCACTCCCTCACCAGCATTTATTGTGGATTTTTTTATGATATCCATTCTGGTTGGTAAAAGGCGATACCTCACTGTAGTTTTGATTTGCATTTCTCTAATAAGCAACAGTGTTGAGCACCTTTTCACGTGTCTATTGGCCATCTGTATGTCTTCTTTGGAGAAATGTCTATTTAGGTCTTCTGCCCATTTTTTGAGTGGGCTGTTTGTTTTGATGCTGTTAAGCGTCATGAGCTGTTTGTAAATTTTGGAGACTAATCCCTTATTGGTCACATCATTTGCAAATACATTCTCCCAATCTGTGGGCTGTCTTTTCACTTTGTTTATTGTTTCCTTTGCTGTGCAAAAGCTTTTGAGTTAGTAGGCCCATTTGCTTATTTTTATTTTTATTTCCATTATTCTTAGATACAGATCAAAAAACACACTGCTATGATTTATGTCAGAGAGTGTCCTGCCTGTGTTTTCCCCAAAAAGTTTTATAGTGTTTGGTCTCACATTTTGGGCTTATTTTTGTGTATGGTATTAAAGAATGATCTAATTTCATTTTTTTTACATGTAGCTTTCCAATTTTCCCAGCACCATTTGTTGAACAGACTCTTTCTGACACTGTGAGTCTTGCCTCCTTTGTCATAGATTAATTGCCCATAGGTGCATGGGTTTATTTTGGGGTTTCTATCCTATTCCATTGATCTATATTTCTATTTTTGTCAGACTTCTCTTTTTAAAAAAAAAATCAAACCCAAGCCAGTATGGTGGCAGCAACATCCTGCCAAGGGAACTCCTATGAAAGCTTCTGTCTAAATAGAGTTTGGCCAACAAAGGGAGAAAGCAAAATTCCATTTATTCTTAGCAAGGTATATAGCCCCAAACTCTAAAGGCAAGTGATAAAATAAGAGTACTTTTTATTGACATAGCACTTCATAATTTTCAAAGGCCTCCTCCTACATGAATCTCACCTATATCCCACAGCAACCCTAGGAGATATAATGGAGAGGAAATATTGGGACCTCTTTCCTAAAGCCCAAAATCCCTATGTCTAACAGCTCCTAGATATCTATATCCAAGTATTTATTCTAATACCCCAGACCAATTCAACCTCAACAGGTTATAACACCAAACTCCCCATCAGTCCCATGGTCTTAAGAGTTCCTGGAATTTGTTTTAAAATTTTAGTATGTATGGTAAGACACGTAGATATGGAAATATTGTCATACAGGAATAAGTTTTGCACACATTCAGCTCCCTGGAAACAGGAGGCCATGTAGGGCAGGGGGCACAGAGGAAGGATAAGGCAGGGTCCGTCAGGAGGCAGAGGGATGGGGTGGGAGTGGGGTAATGGTGAAATGAAGGCAAGAGCCTTTACTGTGGTTTCACAGGAAGGATCAAGTCAGGCACGGTAGATGAAAGTAAGTAATTTAGCAGACTGTGAGGCTTAGGGGCTATCCATAGTTATCTGGTGTCTGTGTGTTGAGTGATTAAGGCAGGTGAATAGTGAATAGAAGAGACTGATAAAGGAGGTGGCTGGGGTGACAATTGGTTGGTCTATACTGCCCACACATGAGTTTTTGTCTCTAGGAATTAGCTAACCCGGGGAGGGACGGTCCCCCAGGGTCAGTAAGGTCCCAGCTGTGAAGCATCAGAATACAGAAAACAAAAAGGAAATGGTTAACACGCCTTCCTACACATTGTTTCCCCTCCTGATTTCAGTCTCAGGAGTGGGTGGCCAACCACCCACTGGCCCAAGCCAGACACCTGGTCACTACTGATTCCTCCACTCTCCTACACCACATGCCTCCTCTCTCCCTCCTTGGTCCCCTCACTGCTCAGTCCTTCATCTCTAACCCTGGCTGTCACACCATACTTTCTGAATGATATCCTGGAAGCTAGCCAATGCCCTGGTCCTACCTCACCCACCCCTTCCTCTGCTGCTGCTGCTGCTAAATCGCTTCAGTCGTGTCCAACTCTGTGCAACCCCACAGACGGCAGCCCACCAGGCTCTGCCGTCCCTGGGATTCTCCAGGCAAGAACACTGGAGTGGGTTACTATTTTCTTCTCCAATGCATGAAAGTAAAAAGTGAAAGTGAAGTCGCTCAGTCATGTCTGACTCTTAGCAACCCCATGGACTGCAGTCTACCAGGCTCCTCCATCCATGGGATTTTCCAGGCAAGAATACTGGAGTGGGGTGCCATTGCCTTCTCTGACCCCTTCCTCAGTCCTGACAATAGTGACCAATTCTATGTGCAGCTCTAACCACCTCACTCCCATGCTCAAATCCTTCAAAGACCTTTGTTTTATCTTTATTAAAAGCATGTGAAACTGTATCCTCAGCTTCCTAATTAAAGTTTCGCAGAATCCTTGAGTAAAACAAGCCTTCTCAGAAAAGCCCCCTTTTGCCCTGACACTCCCCCAGATGACCCAGAGGGTGAAAGTGTTCATTGCTTAGTCATGTCCAACTTTTTGCGACCCCATGACCTCATTACCCAGAGGGTAAAGGCCACAATTCAGGAAACACAGGCCAAAGCAGAGACCCTAAATCAAGGCCTTCCTGGAACAGCCTCCTAAGCAGACAACCTCATTTCCCACACAGCCTGCCTCCTGCCCCAAGTTCACCTTTGACATGCCACTAACTCTGAAAATGTAAACCCTGAACACATCTTGCCTCTAGTAGTCTTTGACCCGATTTTGCTGGGCTGGCTTTTCATAAAACAGGTCAATGAAGCAATGGTGTACAGGGGACATTACGATACATATCTATGGTGGTTTAAGACATAGCCATAAATTCTTTGTCCCTCCTATCACTGAGAAATCAAGTCCAACTCCCCACCTCTTGGATATGGCTTCACCTTAGTGATTCATATCTGACAATTAGAATGCAACACCAGAACAAATACCGATATGGAACCAAGACGCTCCTGCAGCTGTGCAAAATTAATCATCACCTTCATTCTTGATTTACAACTCTTTCCAGAGAGTGAAACAGTTTTATATAAATGCAGTATCATGCACGGCCAACCCCATTTGCTTTTCCTGTTCAGCAGGCTGAAGATATAAAAGCTGAGCTAATACAAAATGCATGTATTCTTAACCTGAGAGTCAATAAGGAAAATGAATGTGCTCTTCCATCCAGCATAACAACAAGCATTTGTGCTCCTAACAATTTAAATAACTCGCGGCTCGCACTTTAACAGTCCCAGGATGAAAGATGCTTGATGGCTTCATGCAAAAGTACTCTAAAGAGAAAGTTCCTGGGGAAAGCACTATCAACCAAGGCACATTTCCTAAACAGCTTTCTCCCAAACTTGCAGAATCTTTTAGCTAGATCAAAGGACACAATTAACAGGAAATTGTATTTTCTTTGCATATCAACAAAGTGGCCAGTTTAGGAGATCTGAGAGAAAAAAGATGTACACAGAGTTTTAGGGGAAAAAATACTGAATCCAAAGGCTTCTGTTAAAGTGATGCCTATGTGATCTTTGATATGGAAAAGGTTTTAACAGCTGATCAGTGGACACTTTAATTCATCCCTTGCCTGCACTCTAAGATTTAATGAGAACTTTGAATGCCTTAAAAAAAAAAAGAAAAAAAAATTTAAACTCCTGAGATAAGAGATGATTGTCTGAAGAATAAAAATCCTTTTATTCCTTTTATTCACTAAGCAAGTAGCTTTAAGTATCTGTTTAGCAGCAGTAGCAGCAGAATAGCTAGTCAAGTAAAAAGAATTTCTGAGCCTAAGTCAGAGGTAGAGTCTTAAATCCTGGGCACTTAACCTGATCTCTTTCATTTCCTTAATACTGACCATCCTCACTATATGTAGTAGAGGAATTTTTGCCAGGTTCTTGGAAGGAGCAGCTTGTGTATTCAATCTACCAAGTTTACACAAAGGCAGTAAAAGAAGAATTTGTACATGTTCTCAAAGAGAAAGTTTGAAAATTAAAATTTCAAAGTAAACTTCTTAGTAAACTCTTAGAAAAGACATAACAAATCAGTGATACAGTCATCTAAAAGTCCCCCAGCCTTAGGAGTAGAGGACAGCTCTACTATACTGGCTCAGGAGACTTTATACAGAGGGTCACAGCTCAGGAATTTAACTCTAAGGAGCAAGGGTGGTGTTCTTGGAGATTTCCTGATATCTAACTGCATCCCTCTTACATTCACCAACCATCATTATAAGATGCTGGTAACCTTGAAAGGAAGAGAAGTCACTAAAAGGCAACTTAAGAGCAGGTGGGACCACTTACAGCCTAGGTAAGTTTACAGGTCTCTGGTCTTGCTATCCTTCCCAGAAAAAGGAAACTCTTCCTTTGCAAAGGCCCCCCTTCCCTGGGAGACGTAGCTTCCAATAGGGAGAAAGTCCTGGTCCCATGTCAGTTTCCCAGAGTGCCTCAGTTATTCACCCATTCTGTCTGTCAACAAATAAACAGTGTCCACTGTGTACAAGATGCATTGTGAGGCACTAAAAGTACAATAATGAAAACGACATACAGAATTCAGCGAGAGTGATTGACTGTACACAGCAAGTTACACCACAAATATTTGTCGTAAGTGCTATGAAGAGAGCAGGGTACAAAGAGAAAGCCAACAACAGAGGACCTGATGGAGCCTGGACTGCCGGGAAGGCTTCTCTACAGAGATGGCTTTCCATCTGAGCTCACACAGAGCAGCAGGGAACAGGCAGGCGGGAATCGGGCAGGTGTGGACGTGGGCAGAGCCCTCGGACAACATGGTGGGAGGGGAAGCAGGGGTGACCTCATAGGGTCTCTCAGGTCACACTAAGGATCTCGGTTTTCATAATAAGAGCAACGGAAATCCACTAAAGGCTTTTAAGCAGGGAGATGACATGATGAGGTTCCTCTTCTCTAAAGATCAGGACAGTTTGGGAGGACAAGAGTGAGGCTGAGAGGACAAACAGAGCTCCACAAGGGGTAACTTACACAAGGGCAGAGCTGAGCTACGGGGCCTCATAATTTGGGGCCTTCTTCAACCGGCAGTCTTCACATATTTGTCCAAAGCTGATTTAGAGACATGTCTTCAACTGCTTGAGGAAAGCGAGGCAAAGAAGCCTGTCTTCCAGAGCCCCAAATAATACCCTGATCAGCAGAACAAACCTGCCACTGAGCAGGCCTTGTCCTCCTTGCAGGGAGGACGGGGACCATCTGACGAGCACATACCCTTGGGTAGCCCTGGCACACGTGGTGCGCTGGCTATGCAGACTGTGTATAGCACAGTGCACATTCTGTGCAACAGTACAGGGCAGCCCTGCTATGGGAGGAGGGGGGTGTGGAGGCGGAAGTCCCACCTCTTACCCCCACAATGTTGTCCAACCCATTTTCTCCATCTTGTGTTTCTAGTTATATCACTCCCGTATCACAGGGCTACCCTGCTGACCCGCCTTTAACCCAGATTTGATCTGGACTAGGATGACTGTATGGGAATGGGGACAAAGGAACAATTCTAAAGTCTGTTAGGAGGCAAAATCAATAAAATCAAAGACTGTGTGACACAGGGATAAGGAGGCATGGGAGAGGGAAGACTCACACTTTTACAGCTTCCCAGGGTCCCTCTCAAACAGCCAAAAAAAACAAAACTGTCACATGACTAATAAAAATTTACACAGAGCCCTTTTTAACTTAAACCAATTTATTTTGGATATATCATGTGACTGTCACAACAGTCCTATAAGACATGACAGGCTTAATCCTTGTTTCAAAAGTGACCCTCAAAGATCACACAATTAGGTACAATAGCTAAAAAAAAAAAAAAACCAAACCAAGAGTCTGAATCCAAACTCACCCCCTTGCCACTAAAGCACATTGCTTGTAAGTGATACAATAATCTAATAGTGCCCCAGACAAGCACTCGGTGGGCTTCTGTTATCTCGGAGAGGCTGCCAGAGGAGATAAGCTGGCCAGCCTGCAGCGGGGGCTGCTATGGCCAGGAGACTAGGACCTCACACATCAAATGCTACTTTAGGAAGCTTGGAATTAACCTCAAGTCTCTGAAGTGTATGTGTGTGTGTGTTCGTTACTCAGTCATGTCTGATTCTTTGCAACTCCACAGACTGTAGCCTTCCAGGCTCTTCTATATGGGATTTCCCCAGGCAAGACCACTGGAGTAGATTATCATTTTCTTTTCCAGGGGATCTTCCCAACCCAGGGATCAAACCCAGGTCTCCTGCATTACAGGCAGATTCTTTACCATCTGAGCCACCAGGGAATCCCCAAGTCAACAAACTAGAGAGTTTCTTTTAAACTACAGAAGATATGGCAAAACACATTGGAGTCAGAATTTAAAAGAAAATGGTAAATATATTCTCAACATATGTGACAGATACTGCATTTGCCTCATTCAATGAGAAAGTCAATAAGAAAACCATATACACTACCATATGTAAAATAGCCAGTGGGAGTTAGCCATATGAGACTCAGGGAACTCAAACTGGGGCTCTGTGACAACCTAAGGGGTAGAAAGGGAGGTTCAAGAGGGAGGGGAAATATGTATACTGTGGCTGATACATGTTGATGTGTAGCAGAGACCAACACAATATTGTAAGGCAATTATCCTTCAATTAAAAATAAATTTTAAATAAAATATATTTTAAAAAAGAAAAAGATAAACCAATACAAAAATGGTTACAGGACAGACAATATATAGAAGACGAAATTACAAAGAAACATGAAATGATGCTCAATAATGCTAATAATTCCAGAAATGTACGTTAAAACAATGATATTCCACTGCTGGCTGGTATCACCCAGTGTTGGCTAGCAGGCACTCTCTAACTGAGGAAATCTAGCCACATCTAAAAATTCTCCTGTTCTTTCAACCTAACACTTCAAAGCTTAGAGTTTACACACTGCACAAGGGTACAAAGGCATGTGTAAATGAATGTTTGTCATAGCTCTATTTGTAAGAACAAAAAAGTTAAACATCCATCAATAGGAAACTAGTTTCTTAAAGTATGGTTCAGCCACCATTATTGAAAACACAGTTGTTAAACAGAATGAGGTAGATGTGTATCCAACAACATGAACATATATGTATGTGTGGGGGGAGGGGGGAGAGAAGGAAGTAAAAGAAAACCAGTGAAACAATGTATAAGATCATACATCTTATTGTTAAGATGAAGTATGTTCTCATGTGCACAGGTATACACAAAATGGTCAACTGTGAAAACCTACAAAGGCTGGAATAGTCAGCAAGCAGCAAAATAGCCTAGCTCAAAAAATGACTTTTCCTTTTATTTCATATACTTCAGTATCACTAAAATTTCCAGTGATAAGCATATATCAAGTTTCTAAACTAGTAAGAGTAAATATGAAAAGAACCTCTGGAGTTTAATGTCCTTCAGCAAGTAAATATACTCTGTTCTTATTTCTCTTTACTTCTGGGTCACTTTCTATTTCAGTGTGAAATTACTTACCTGTTGATCTCACATGAAACATTAACAAGAAATCCTTGCTTTCTTCCTCCACTTTTATAGATAGGCAGATTAAATTGTTTCAATTATCTTCTCTGAAGTGCTGCTATTTCTAAATCAGTCCTCAGAAATGATCAATTCTTAGTTAAGATAAAGTAAAAGGAAATCTGAGTATCTGTTGGCCTCCATTTTTCAAGGCTCAACTTTCTAAGCTTTCCTCTCTTCAGGAATCTCTAAAAATATGTGAGTTATGTCTCAGAGCCTTTGGATCCATGCAGTTAACCAAGCAGAACAAGCTTATTAATTTGACTTTCTTGCAAACATAATGATCGAATCATTCTAAACGAGCAGGAAGACAGAGCAAAGTCCAAGTGGGATGTTCACATTTATTTGACTTTACATCAAACCCTATGATCTCATTTTTCCAAGCATTCCAGGGGTGTTGAGGCCATGAGAGCCAGTGAGCTTTAATCACTCATGCTGCTCCGTCCTTCAAACAGCTAGAATGTTTAAAAGGCCCCACATTAAACTTCTTACATGACATCATTTTATAGCTTGCTAATTATCTACATTTGCACAGCATCATTTATCTAATGTACACAAAGAAGCCAACATGGCCTAGATGGCTAGACACAGACTATTATCCACCAGAGTTCTGCATGGTCAGTAAGACAAATCCACACTCAAAATTCTGGGAGGTCAAAATCTCCCTTCAGATTAGCAAACGGAGAGTTCTGTTTTGGTTTTGGTTTGGGATCCTGTTGAACACATTCACATTTTCTGAGCCCGCTCTGTACACGGCACTACATTTTCAAGATCACGTATTCACCAAACATTTAGGACTAGACACTATCAGCCATTTGTAGAGTGCTTATTATACACAGGAAGGTCTCTTTAAGTACTTGATCCCATTTACTTCTCACTGCTGCCTTCAGACCATGCCCCCGCTCACACTTAAAACTGAAGCACATACCTCCCCTTACAGCACCTGCCGCATCATCTGGCTGCAGCCACGTATACCACCTGTTCGGGCACTTCCCCTGTTGACAATTTCTGCATCCAGCTCCACCTCTACTTCTGTCATCTTTCCTGCTGACACTGACTTAAAATTGGAAGACACACCCAAAACTGGCATTTTTGTCCCTGGACTTCCTCACTTGCAAAAATCCTGTCCTTCACCACCTCGGCCTCCCATTTCAATGGTCCCACCCTAGGCTTCTAATTACACAATTACCACTGTTTTATTCCTAAAGCCTCCATTTCGAGATTTCCACTTAGACTATCATCACCAGTCCTGTTTCATTTTGCTTCCTCCCTTCCTCTGTTATCCCAGTTCTTTGGCCCCATCGTCAGTTTTCAGCTTTTGTCTGTAAGGTGTCCATAGTCTTCCTCATGGCTTCTTTACCCAGCGTTGGTTAGACAGTCTTGCATCCACACGGAATTCCTTCACCCCACTATCCCTTGCCCTGGTGAGCCCCTATCTCCACTTCTGCGCTTGCACTTGACTGGCAAAAATGAAATACAAGAACAAGGTCCATTTTTAAAGTAACACTCTCAGTTTTCAAATGGGCCCTCACTTCCTTGCTCAGTTCACTCTATCACACTCCAAAATGACTTCTATATAACTCTTCTCTTGAAATCTCCCATTCCTTTCCCACTCTCAGCTAGTATCTTTGCTCCTAATTTCACCAATGCAAGAAATAGGTAGAGAAATCCCCATTTCACCCACCATCTTTATCTAATGTCCACACACTGCTTCCTCTCGCTCCTGCGTCAATTTGTTTTCTCTGTACCAGATAACGAGTAATAGTTTGCAAATGGACCATTAAGTGTCCCTTAAATATTCCACCCCTTGAGCTCACACTCCTCTCTGGTGACCACTCCAAAGCTCTATATATTTTTAATAAAAAAAAAAAAAAAAAAAAACACCTCCTCAAAAAAACAGTCATCTGTCTCTCTCTACTTTTTTCTCTCCCACTTTTTTCTTAATCTGTTCCAACCAGACTTTTCTACCTCTCCATGGAAACCATGCTAATCAAGCATGCTCATGACCTCCATCATGTTGCCAAACATGATGGCTGTTTCTTACTACTCATTGTACTCACCTCCACAGTGGCATCTGACCCACTGACCACACCTTCCCCTTGAAAGGCTGCCCCATCATGGTTCCTATACCACCATATTCCCCTAACATCTTTCATCTCATACTGGCCAGTCCTCCTTGGGGTCTGTTGTTTGGTTCCCCCTTTCTCTGAGCTCTAAATCTAGAAAACTCAGGGCTCAGTCTGTGCCCTTCTTTCACTCATTCCTGGCAGCACTTAGAAAGTTTGCTGACAATTTCAAAACTGTATTTATCTACAAAGCTACAACCTCTCACCTATCAACATCTCCACCTAGAGGTCTAACAAACATCTCAATCTTAACATGTCTAGAGAAGAGTTACTGACACCCACCACCACCACCATTATCTGCTCTTCAGTCAAGACTTTCCATCTCAGAAAATGTTATCACCTTCACCCTATTTATCCTGGATAGTTCTCTTGCACATCCCGTACCCACTCAATCAGGAAGTCCCATCCAGTAAAACTTTAAAACATTTTCTGAGTCTGATCACTTCTTATACAACATGTCCAGTTATCACTTCAGTTTAGACACCATCATCTCATACAATAACATTGTAATTAGTCTCCCAGTTTCTCTCAACTCATTCATCTTCTGAGGTACAGTCCAAAAGGTCCCTCTAAAGAGAACTCTGTTACTTCTCCCTTAACATCCTCCAATGGCTTCCAGTTACTCTTAGGAAAAAATCTAAACTCCATGGTCTGACCCACGGCTACTTCTCTGACTCCAAGTCCTAATATTCCTTTGGGTCTTATATGGTCACTTTCTCACCTTATTCAGGATTCTGCTAAAGTATCACCTTCTTGTGTCAAAAAAAAACCAAAAAACAACAACAACACTAAAAGGACCAACCAATAGAATTCAACTCCTTTTTTTGAGGAGTGTCACCTCACTATCAAGGCCTTCTTAGAGCCTTATATAAGGCTCTAAAACATTCCTGTTTAGTAGCTTTTTCTCTCTGATACTTGGATCATTCTTGTACTTTCAGAATCTCTGCAGATGAAGGAATCTATCCACACATCCAAAGAAGAGCAAATAATACCACGTATAACCCAATCCCAGAGCAGAGATAGGCATCAGAGAAGATAATAGAGATTTCAATCTACATGTAAGTGAGCAAACACATGGCACAGCATAGCACAGCCAGTCCCAGAATCAGAAGTCAATTGCATGAAAAAAAGAAAAGGGTAGCAGTAGGGGCCTAGAGGTGGTGGGAAACAGCCAAAAATCTCTCTCAGAAAGAAAAGGAACCATCTGAGAGGCCAGCAAACCCTAAGGGAAAAGAAAGGAAAGAAAAAAAATTTTCAGTAAGATTACTAAATAAGTTTAAGAATGCAGATGCCATGGTAGAAAATGACAAAATAGACCAAAACCCACTCAACAAAACGAAAAATGAGAAACCATAAATAAGCAAAAAACTATAAAAGGAAAAGAATATTGAAACAGAGGTTATGTTTAAAATGCCAAAAAACAATCTTTTACTAACTCTAAGCAAATAAATCTGAAAACCTGGATAAAAGGGATAATTTTCTTCAAAAATGTACCTTCTGCATATTGACCCCAATACAGATAGTAAACATCAATTTTCATAAAATAAATAGAATTATTCCCCCAAATAAACTATTGCTGAGGGTGAGATGAATGGAGAGAGTAACATGGAAACTTACATTACCATATGTAAAATAGATAGCCAACAGGAACTTGCTGTATGTCTCAGGAAACTCAAACAGGGGCTCTATATCAACCAAGAAGGGTCGGGTGGGGAGGGAGATGGGAAGGAGGTTTAAAAGAGAGGGGATATATGTGTACCTGTGGCTGATTCATGTTGAGGTTTGACAGAAAACAACAAAATTCTGTAAAGCAATTATCCTTCAATTAAAAAATAAATTGTCAAAAAACTATTGCCAATAAAACATCACAAAAACATGATTTTATGGGGGAAATTCTATCAAACCTTCAAGGAAAGGATTCTTCCTATGTTAATAAAATTGCTCCTATGTTAATCAAAAGAGCAAACAAAAAGAAGAATAAATTGCCAACTACATTTTATGAAGAAGATATAATACTGATACCTAAATTTAACTTTAAAAAATACTGCAAAAAACCCCAATAAACCTCACTTATGAATATGGATGTAAAATCATATATAGAAAGTGAATAACAAAAAATATAAATTGTTTTAACAAGTGGAATTCTTTCCTAGGAATGCAAGACTCGTTCACTTTTTCTTTTCCCAATTTATTTTGGAGTATAGTCAATTAACAATATTGTGATAGCTTCATGAAATGGTTCACTTTTAGATATTACACATTCATTAATGTAATTCACCGTCTTAACAGATTTAAGGAGAAAAACCATACGATTATCACTAGAAACACTAAAAGGACCCTCCAATAGAATTCAATACCATTCCTGATTTCAAAAAAGAAAAAAAAAAACTCAGAAATTATGGATATGTGTGTGTGTCCCTCAGTCCTAAAGTCAGCATCTTATTTAATAGGGAAACACTGGAATCATTTAACTAATGTCTGAAATGAGGCAAGGATGCTGATTATCTTTATGTACTATTATATTATAAGAGGCATTAGCCAACATAATCAGAGAAAAGCAACTAAAAACATGAAAATTAGATATAATTTTATTTCCTTTCTATTTGTAGATTATGCAGCAGTTGGACATGAATTTGAGCAAACTCCGGGAGATAGTGAAGGACAGGGAAGCCTGGCATGCTACAGTCCATGGGGTTGCAAAGAGTCGGACATGACTTAGCAACTAAACAACACACCTATAAAACCAAGGCAATCACAGAGAAATTTTAAATAACTTAGTAAAACAGAAACTTCTTAGATTAAGAAACAAAATAGCATAACCTGCATATAGTCATACAGTAATCAGTTAGAAGATAAAAATGGGAAAGAAAATCCCATACATAAGCAAAAATTTAAAAATCTCCTTTTTTCAGTGTTTCTGCAGATAAATAAATTGACTCTTAGTGCAAAAAATAAATAAACAAACAGAAGCTCAGAAAAACGAATTCTGCTTCTGACCAAGATGGAGTAAACTACCTTAAAATAGAAAGTGAATAAAATATATGAAACAATAGTTTTCAAGACTTTAGCATAAAGGAGGAAAAGTTTTTCTTCTACCCATGTAAATTCTCAAATTGGAACTCAATATCAAAAGACAGATTAGCAAGGCAAAAACATATACGTTTATTTAATGTAAATTTTGCATGACACAGGAGACTTCATAAGCAAATGAAGACCCAAAGAAATGGTTAAAACCGAGTGTTTTTAATGCTAGGTCTTATGAAGAATGGGAAGTCAATATGAAGATAGGACAAAGTATGAGGTAAATTCGTTTAACTGGAGAAACCTAGCAAAGCCTGCTTGTTCCAATATCTTTCTGTGCCCCTTTGTCTTTAGAAATAAAGCAACTCTTTTCCTCTGGTTATATGGGCTCCTCATAAATAAAAATTTTATTAATCTGCTTCAGAGGAAGGTCAGAAAGTCCTTCTTAGGAAACATTTTCAAATTCATTTTAAAAGACCAGCATTACCCTGATATTAAAGCTAGACACTATAAAAAATAAAACTATAGACCAATATCCCTAATAAATATAAACACAAAAACTCTCAACAAAATATTAGGAAACCAAATTCAACAGCATATTATAAGGATCATACACCACAATCAAGAGGGATTTATCCATGGGGTGCAAGGATGATTTAACATACACAAATGTGATACATCACATTTAATAGAATGAATAATAAAAAAATAATATGATCATTCCAATAGATGGAGAAAAAGCAATCAATAAAATACAAGATTCTTTCATGACTTAAAAAAAAAAGGCTCAACAAACTGGGTATACAAGGAATCTCAACACGATAAAAGCCATATATGACAAACATACAGCCAACATCATAACTCAGTGGTGAAATATTGA
Organism: Redunca redunca; assembly: GCA_006410935.1. Classification (NCBI taxonomy): domain Eukaryota; kingdom Metazoa; phylum Chordata; class Mammalia; order Artiodactyla; family Bovidae; genus Redunca; species Redunca redunca. The sequence goes on along the minus strand of SJYQ01000155.1, from coordinate 115,537 downwards.
AAGCTTTTATTCTAAGACCATGAAAAAGACAAGAATGTACACTCTCACTACCCCTATTCAGAAAAGCTCTATAGACCCTAGTGGGCACAATCATACAAGAAATAAAAGACATCCAAATCAAAAGAAAGAACTAAAACTATCTGTTTGCAGAGGACATGACCTCACACATAAAAAAGTCCTAAAGACTTTTTTCGGTTAGAACTAAACAGTTAAGTAAAGTTGCAGGATACAAAATCAACATATAGAATTATTTGTGCNAATTAGTTATGCTTCTATACACCAAGAAAAAAATTTTGAGAAAGAAATTTTAATAACAATTCCATTCACAATATCATCAAAGACAATAAAATATTCAGGAATAACTTAACGAAGGAAGCGAAAAATCTGTACATTAAATACTATAAAATGTTGATGAAATAAACTAAAAAATACACAAACAAATGGAAAGACATCCCATATTCATGGATTAGAATAATTTGTATTATTAAATGCTATATTACCCAAAAAAGTCTACAGATTCAATTCAATCTCTCAGTTCAAGTTCACTTCAGTCATTCAGTTGTGTCCAACTCTTTGTGACACCATGGACTGCAACACACCAGACTTCCCTGTCCATGAGTAACTCCCAGAGCTTACTCAAACCCATGTCCATCGAGTTGGTGATGCCATCCAACCATCTTATCCTCTGTCATCCCCTTCTCCTCCCACCTTCAATCTTTCCCAGCTTCAGGGTCTTTTCAAATGAGTCAGTTCTTCACATCAGGTGGCCAAAGTATTGGAGCTTCAGCTTCAGCATCAGTCCTTCCAATGAATAGTCAGGACTGATTTTCTTTAGGATGGACAGGTTAGAACTCCTTGCTGTCCAAGAGACTCTCAAGAGTCTTCTCCAACACCACAGTTCAAAAGCATCAATTCTTCTGAAACTATACTTTTGAGAAAAATCTACGATATTTCACATAATTTTTCACTTTTACTCATTTTATTAGTATAGTATAAGACAATGCATTTAATAGACTATTGCTTAAAAAATAAAATTTGCTTTTAAAGATATCTGTTTCCATAGTTAATCTCTATTCATTTTTAAGTCTGTTTTTATCTAATGGTTAAATAAACCTCCTGAGAAGTATGCCTTTCATATTTGGAAAGAAGTAGTCACACATTTAGTTACATTCTTTTTCCCTGGCTGCCTGCCAAAAACAGAATTTGATATTACAGCTTCTCCTTCAGGAGTAATTAAGAAGTTAATCTTACTTAAAAAAAATAATTACCCAGCAGACCAAAGAACTAACTTATCTACTTGTCAAAGTAATAGTACCACACTCACAAAGATGAACCCAGACTATCTCTCTAACTATCCTATCGCCACCATCTGGAGATGGGTAGAGCCCATTACTCTTGAGAGTCCCTTCGACAGCAAGGAGACCAAACCATTCAATCCTAAAGGAAATCAATCCTGAATATTCCTTGGAAGGACCGATGCTGAAGCTGAAGCTCCAGTACTTTGCCCACCTGATGCAAAGAGCCAACTCATTGAAAAAGACCTTGATGCTGGGAAGGATCGAGAACAGGAGAAGAGGGTGACAGAGGATGCGACGGTTGGAAGGCATCACCAACTCAATGGATAGGAGTCTGAGCAAACTCTGGGAGACAGTGAAGAACAGGGAAGCCTGGTGTGCTGCAGTCCATGAGGTCACAAAGACTTGTACACAACTTAGTGACTGAACAACAACAATAACAAGAGTCCATTACAACCTACCAGTCACTGGAAACCAAGCCTCCCCACCTTCTTTGAAGCATTAAGAAGCAATGGAGCTGAAGATGCTGAAGGACACTGGGCATGGGACAGTTAAGTTCCTAGTCCATCAGGATAAGGGGTATGTCTCAACAACCAATGAGACTTCCCTAACTCAAAACTGCAGAATACTTTATTGCTCCTGACCACCCAACAGAGATGAGATGTTCACTCATCCTTAGTCTTCTTCCAACATTAGTCAATCATCAGAGAATGAGGCTTTCTGCTTCACCTGACACTAGTATATCAAGTGCCTACTATGTGATTTCTCTTCACATGGAAAGCATTTCTACATCCAAACTTATTACCGATACCCATGAATGGGGGAGCCAGATGTCTTCTAGAAAGGAAGGATCTTTAGTCAAGTCATCCACACCTAGACTAGAAGGACACTGTTGCCTCTGTGTGGCAGTTTTCAGTGTCTAACAGGTTGAACACAATTAAAGACTTTTTCTAATAGTGCAGAGCCCTTGGCCACCTGTGCAAACCATCTTCAGGGGAACTGCATTCTTTGCAGAAATCAATGGCCACTTTTACCAGCCTCTTCTAAGCTGGCTCTCAGAACAAATTCTGAAATTCTTAAGAATGCTACAGAAGCTGAAGGCAGGTGAAATTGGGATTGCAGCAGTAGAGCAACTCCAAGGCCATTTCCAGCCAGCTACAGTTGGTCTTGCGGAATAAGATTTCAACAGTTAGTAACCTTTGGAAACCCAGTATGTGCACAATCCCTATACTAAAGAATATAGGGATTCACAAAGGAAAACAGCTCTGTTTCTGCCCCTGGAAACATACTCCATCCTCAATATCTTAATATTAGAAGTGATCTAACTACAGCTGCACCTGAACTTTAGATAAATTACTTCATCTACTGCAGGAATGGTGGGGTGGTGAGTAGAAGGGCATCAAATAATTCTTCTACTCATTTACCTATACCAGTCTCATGAGTTTTGCTTCATCTCTTGTGCTTTTTGATTTAACATTATTAAAAGAAAATCAACATGTTCCTTTTGAAAAGAAATTCCTAGTTGGAAAATGAATTGACAATTTTGCTTTTCCTATGTAACTTAGGATGAGTGGCTCCCCTAGGGTGACTTCACAGGTAATTGAATTTCATATGAAATTTACCAAATAACAAAGGTCTGCTGTGCTCTGCAGAACATTCCATATAGCCCAAATCCCTACCCACCCGAGGCTTTCAAACATAATGCCAAATGGAAAACTGGCATATTGAGGAACAGGGGAGTATTGTCCCCTTGGTAGGTCAGCAGAATCAATACAGAAAGACCAATAACTGACCCAAATTGGAGCTATCATCTCCATATCCTGGCTGGGGGCCCATCACCCACATAGTTTGACAAAAGGTTTTGAAGTTACTGCTTTGTACAAGCTTATCATGGGGACATTCACTGTAATTAGAGGAACTACCATGTATATATTTTAACCAAAAGACTGAGACTAGAAAGTAAGAGATCAGAGAAAACACAAAATGCATTGCAAACAAATATCCCCAGTCCCAATGAGAACTCTGAATTATTCACTGGTTGATCTTTGCCTCTGTGATTATGTATTTATTTTTAAAAGGATTATTAAATTAAACTTCCTAACATTTTATCAGTAAACAATTATCAGGCCCCAACACGTATCAGGATTTCTCAGGGGGCACAGTGGTAAAGAATCCGCCTGCCAATGCAGGAGACAAAAGAGATGTAGATTAGATCCCTAAATTGGGAAGAACCCCTGGCTTAGGCAACCCACTCCAGTATTCTTGCCTGGAGAATTCCATGGACAGGGGACCCTGGAGGGTTACAGTCCATGGGGTCACAAAGAATCAGACACAAGTGAGCACATGCGCACCCCACTACACCATGTAGGACACTATTGTAGATTCCAGGATTCCAAGCAACATAAGACTCTATCCTTTCTCTGCAAATTTCTTAGGAGTAACATATCCTAGTATTTTTTAACAGTTAAGTTCTACAAAGATTATATTTTAAAATACAACTGTGCAAAACAAAAATGAGAGAAAGCTACAAAAATGTATGTACTAAACATAGCTGTAAAAACACCTCTTTTGTAATATGTGATTTAATTAATTTAGACAAGTGCCTTTGGTTAGATTTGGGTAACTAAGAATACGCCTAGAGAAGTAAATCTTGACCTAGTTCTAACAGATGAAACCTTATACTTCCCCGTTTCCTTTTCTGGCCCTCTCCCTCACTTTCCATAATCCAAAGATTTCAACCTCCTGATTATTCCAGTTGAAGAGACTGCTGCTCCAGATATTCATGTCTATAAAAATATTATTTCCCAGGGAAAAGAGTAAAAGTGTTAGTCACTCAGTCATGTACAACTCTTTTTAACCCCATGGACTGTAGCCTGTTAAGCTCCTCTGTCCATGGAATTCTCCAGGCAAGAATACTGGAGTAGATAGCCATTCCCTTCTCCAAGGGGTCTTTTCCACCCAGGGATCAAACCCGTGTCTCTCAGGGAGATTCTTTACCATCCTTATCTCTCAAAGGTAAAGAGGGATCTGCCAATTCTTTATCTTCTCCCACTAAGCTTATTTATTCTATTTCTTGGCACCTAGTCCAATGTGTGTGCATGACAGTTACTAGGCAGTCAATAAATATTAGCTCAATGAACTTCCCCTCTAATATCTAGCTTAACATTTCCATGTGCTGAATGTGTACTGATTGGCTGAAATATACTCTTAATTAGCCAATCATGCTGCTGCTGCTGCTGCTAAGTCGCTTCAGTCGTGTCCAACTCTGTGTGACCCCATAGACGGCAGCCCACCAGGCTCCCCCATCCCTGGGATTCTCCAGGCAAGAACACTGGAGTGGGTTGCCTACTCCAGGGGTTCTTCCCAACTTAGGATGAAATGAAAGTGAAAGGTGAAAGGGAAGTCGCTCAGTCGTGTCTGACTCTTCACGACCCCATGGACTGCAGCCCACCAGGCTCCTCTGTCCATGGGATTCTCCAGGCAAGAGTACTGGAGTGGGGTGCCATCACCTTCTCGGAGCCAATTATGAGAAGAGTTTAAATCAAACTTGTGCTACTTTTACTCAGGCTGTCATGTCTTCAAACTTGCAAAAATCAGGCTGCATAACAGTCAGAAGCAAACATTCACGAGATTGTGCACTTGTGAAATTAAAGCATTCCTCAGTCACCTATCCCTCACTCTGCCTTTTACTCCCTGCAGTAATCATTCACTTAGTATTTGCCAATGATTATGAGATTAATAGTGATGCACCATAAACAGTTTGATGATTGAACCAATTATAATGACCAGAGGGGGCACTTGCTCCTGTTCAGAAAAGAACCAGGCCGAGGCTACACAGGAGAGAGGATTCAGCAGGGCCTGCAGTCAGGGTGCCCGATTATCTTGGCTATTTGGCTATTCAAAGAGGGCAAAGGAGCCTACTGTACTCATCCACTCTGACTGAGAGGCATCTTTCCTCCTGAAATTGCCTTCTAGCTGCATAATTTCTCAGCTACAGGGCTCTAAAAAGGGATTTTCAGCCCTTCAGTAAAGATTCCCTGAGCATCTGCTACCTCGCAGACACTACACTGAATAGCAAATGAATAAGAGCTCAGACACTCCCCTCTAGTCCACAAGTCAGCCAAGTTTTTCATAAACAGCCGTATAGTAAATGTTTTAGGCTTTGCAGGCCATACAGTCTCTGTGGCAATCACTCAACTTGGCACATAGTACAAAAGCAACCTTAGAAAATTATATACACTATTGAACATGGTCATGATCCAATAAAGCTTTACTTACCAAGACAGGCAGTTGGCTAGGTTTAGCCTACAAGATGCTATTCCTAATGTGACCCATGTCAGATACATTTGTTTTTCAAAATACAAAACAAGGACATCTGTGTTAATGAAAACTTCCCCCTTGTATCCATAAAACATTTCATAAATAATGAAGCTGTTGCATATATGACTGAAAGTTTAATCTTCACACCAACCCTTTACAGTGGATAGGTCTTAGTATCTTCATTTTATAAATGAGAAAACTAAAGCTCAATTAAAGAACTTTAAGTCATCATACAACTAAGAGCGGAGGTAAGATATGAGCTTCTGTGTAATAGGCAGAAATTACCATGTGTTCACCAAAGTTTCCTCATCCTCCAGGGCATATACCAGACTATATTTCCCAGGTTCCTCTGCCTTTGGGCATAGCCATGTGCTTGGGTTCTGGTCAGTAGACTTTAGGCCTTGCCCCTTAAAATTTCCTCATAAAAAACTCTTAAACATGATCCTCTATTTCCTTCACCCCTTTCAGCTGGCTGGAAAGGAGACATCCCTAGGGTAACCTTACAAGTCATATGTTGACAAAAGCAGAGCCACAAGGTTGAAAGAGCCTGAGTCCATGAAGCACGACCTGGAAGAAAGTCACCCAACCTAAAGATGTGCATTCTTAGACTGTGAAAACTGCAAGAAACTTGCATTACGCCACTGAGGTACAGAGCTTCGTGTGTTACAGCAACTACCTTAACTAACACAGCCTGTGTCCAGATTTGGTGTTGTTTGCACTCAGCTATAGAAAAGATGTAAAGGATGTGTTTACCAGCTAGATTTCAGACAAGACATATATCAAAATAAAGAAGGGGTACATTCAAGAATGGCAGTGTCAAAGAATGTTCAAACTACTGCACAACTGCACTCATCTCACGTGCTAGCAAGGTAATGCTCAAAATTCTCCAAGTCAGGCTTCAGCAGTATGTAAACCAAGAACTTCTGGATGTTCAAGCTGGATTTAGGAAAAAAAAAAAAGGCAGAGGTATAAGAGATCAAATTGCCAACATCAGTTGGGTCATAGAAAAAGCAAGAGAATTCCAGAAAAACATCTACTTCTATTTCATTGACTATGCTAATGCCGTTGACTGTGTGGATCACAACAAACTGTGGAAAATTCTGAAAGAGATGGGAATACCAGACCACCTTACCTGTGTCCTGAGAAACCTGTATGCAGGTCAAAGAGCAACAGTTAGAACCAGACATGGAACAACAGACTGGTTCCCAATAGGGAAAGGAGTATGTCAAATCTGTATATCATCACCACCCTGCTTATTCACCTTATAGGCAGAGTACATCATGCAAAATGCCAGGCTGGATGAAGTTCAAGTTGGAATCAAGATTTCTGGGAGAAATATCAATTATCTCAGATATGCAGACAACACCACCCTAATGGCAGAAAGTGAAGAGGAACTAAAGAGCGTCCTAATGAAGGTGAAAGAGGAGAGTGGAAAAGCTGCCTTAAAATCAACATTCAAAAAACAAAGATCATGGCATCCAGTCCCATAACTTCATGGCAAATAGATAGGGAAACAATGGAAAGAGTGAGAGCTTTATTTTGGGCTCCAAAATCATTGCAGATGGTGACAGCAGCCATGAAATTAAAAGATGCTTACTCCTTGGAAGAAAAGCTATGACCAACCTAGACAGCATATTAAAAAGCAGAGACATCACTTTACCAACAAAGGCCCATCAAGTCAGAGCTATGGTTTTTCCAGTAGTCATGTATGGATGTGAGAGCTGGACCATAAAGCTGAGCACCGAAGAATTGATGCTTTTGAACAGTGGTGTTGGAGAAGACTCTTGAGAGTCCCTTAGATTGTAAGGAGATCAAACCAGTCCATCCTAAAGGAAATCAGTCCTGAATATTCATTGGAAGGACTGATGCTGAAGCTGAAGCTCCAATACTTTGGCCACCTGATGTAAAGAACTGACTCACTGGAAAAGACCCTAATGCTGGGAAAGATTGAAGGTGGGAGGAGAAGGGGATGACAGAGGATGAGATGGTTGGATGGCATCACTGACTCGGTGGATGTGAGTTTGAGCAAGCTCCCAGAGTTGGTGATGGACAGGCAAGCCTGGCAGTCTGCAGTCCATGGGGTCGCAAAGAGTCAGACATGACTGAGCGACTGAACTGAATCCTATAGTTGAAAATAACTAGTATTACAGTTCTGACACATAAACTTCTGATCTTATTTTGCCTTTTTAGGCACATATATTTCAGTTCAGTTCATTTCAGTCGCTCAGTCATGTCCGACTCTTTGGGACCCCATGAATCGCAGCACGCCAGGCCTCCCTGTCCATCACCAACTCCCGAAGTTTACTCAGGCTCACATCTATCGCGTCAGTGATGCCATCCAGCCATCTCATCCTCTGTCGTCCCCTTCTCCTCCTGCCCCCAATCCCTCCCAGCATCAGAGTCTTCTCCAATGAGTCAACTCTTCACATGAGGCAGCCAAAGTACTGGAGTTTCAGCTTCACCATCATTCCCTCCAAAGAAATCCCAGGGCTGATCTCCTTCAGAATGGATTGGTTGGATCTCCTTGCAGTCCAAGGGACTCTCAAGAGTCTTCTCCAACACCACAGTTCAAAAGCATCAATTCTTCGGTGCTCAGCTTTCTTCACAGTCCAACTCTCACATCCATACATGACCACTGGAAAAACCATAGCCTTGACTAGGCCTTAAGAAAAACAAAAATATACTATTTTCCATTGAATATAACCATGGGGATCTTCTCATATCAAACTATATTCACATCATTGTGAGTATTTGCAATGTCCCCACGATATAGATGTTATTTTTCAAAAAAGAAAACCAGTTATCCCCTAGTGTACATTTAAGTTGTTCTCCTTTTCTTGCTGTTACAAAAATTTACTGCAACAAACATTCCTATTGATAGATACATCTTTATGCAAATGTGCAAGTTCTTTTTTAGGACTAGTTCCTGGAAGTAAAGCTGATAAGCTAAAAGGTTTGTCCACTGGCAAGATGCCCTCCCAAAATACTAACTCAGTTTCCTACTAGCCATGTATAAAAGTGACCAGTTTCCTACTTGGGCTGACCTGGATCTTTTCTTAAAATTCTTCACCAATCAGGTTAGAAAAATAAAAAAAACCTCTCATTTACTTTTTGAGAACACAGCTAAATAATTTTTTTAGTCCTCTTCCTTGCATTAAAAAAAAAAATCCTATTTCATCTGTAGGAGATACTAAGGACATAATGTTGAGAAGTTACCTTTAAGCTGACAGTCTGCTTAATTTATACAATTGGTCTAAGTGACTAGAAGCAGAGCAAATTTTGAATTTGAAAGACTTAGCATGAAAAAAATCAGCAAAGATGATCAAATGTTAATTCTTTTTAGAGGATACTCTCAAGTAATCTGCATACTGTAGGCGAGCCATGACTATCAGAACTGAATGGGTAATATGCTTCTAAATAATAAGCTGTTTTGCTACATAAAGCAACTAGAATGCGTTTTAACTTATTGCTTCCTTAGGTTTTTCTTTTACACTTTTATCAGTGTTTGACCTATTTGGGAGTTTGGTTACACAGTAGTTCAGTAAAAAGTAAGTTTGTGAACTTTCCTGGTGGCTCAGCTGTAAAGAATATGCTTGCAGTGCTGCAGGTTTGATCCATGGGTCAGGAAGACTCCCCTGGAGAAGGAAATGGCAACCCACTGCAGTCTTCTTGCAGGGAAATCCCATGGACAGAGGAACCTGATGGGCTACAGTCCATGGGGTCATAAAACAGTCAGACATGACTTAGTGACCAAACAAACAAAAAGGGTAAATACCACGAATGTGAGGGAAAATACAAATAGAAGCTGATAAACAAAAACAAACAAATGGGACCTAACTAAACTAAAAAGCTTTTGCATAGCAAAGGAAACCATCTTAAAAAAAAAAAAAAAAAAGATAACCCACAGAATGGGAGAAAATATTTGCAAATGAATTGATTGATAAGGGATTCATCTCCAAAATATACAAACATCTCATGTAGCTCACTACCAAAAAAACAAAAAAAAAAAAATCCAATCTAAATAGGTGGAAGATCTAAACAGACAGTTCTCCAAAGAAGACATACAGATGGCCAAAAAGCACATGAAAAGATGATCAACATCACTAATTATTAGAGAAATACAAATCAAAATTACAAAAAGGTGTACCTCACATCAGTCAGAATGGCCAGCATAAAAAAATAATAAATATGTTATTTAAATATTAAATACTGGATAGGTGCTGAGAGGTAAATACTGGAGACGGTGCGGAAAGAAGAAAACCCTCCTACGTTGTTGATGAAAATCTTAATTGGTTCAGCCACTATGGAGAACAGTATGGAAGTTCCCTACAAAATTAAAAATAGAGCTACCACATGATCCAGCAATTCTATTCCTTAGCATATATCTCAAGAAAACCATAATTTCAAAAGATACGTGCACCCCACTGTTCCTTGTAGCACTACTGGGAACAGCCAGGACATGAAAGCAAACTAAATGTCCATCAACGGATGAATGGATAAACATGAGGTACATACACACAATAAAATATGACTCCGCCATTTAAAAGAACAAAATAACGCCATCTGAAGTGACATGGAAGGACCCAGAGATTGCATACTGAGTGAAGTAAATCAGACAGAGAAAAACAAATATTATATGATATTGCTTACATGTGGGATCTGCAACTCACTGGAAAAGACCCTGATGCTGGGGAAAGACTGAAGTCAAAAGGAGAAGGGGGCAGCAGAGGATGAGATGGTTAGATAACATCACTGACTCAATGGACATGAATTTGAGCACACTCCTGGAAATAATGGAGGACAAAGGAGCCTGGTACACTGCAGTCCATAGGGTCGCAAAGAGTCAGACACAACTTAGTGACTGAACAACATATGTGGAATCTTTAAAAAATGGTACAAATGATTTATAAAATAATTTATAAAACAGAAATAGAATTATAGATGTAGAAAACAAACATGGTTACCAAAGGAGAAACAGGGAGAGGAGGGACAAATTGGGAGATTGGGATTGACATATATACACTACCTGGCAAATCCCATGGACAGAGGAGCCTGGTAGGCTGCAATCCATGGGGTCGCTAGGAGTCAGACACGACTGAGCGACTTCACTTTCACTTTTCACTTTCATGCATTGGGGCAGGAAATGGCAACCCACTCCAGTGTTCTTGCCTGGAGAATCCCAGGGACGGGGGAGCCTGGTGGGCTCTCTGGGGTTGCACAGAGTTGGACATGACTGACACAACTTAGCAGCAGCAGCAGCAGCAGCATGTATAAAATAGATGACTAATAAGGACTTACTCTATAGCACAAGGAACTCTACTCAGTGCTCTGACCTATATGGGAAAATAATCTTAAAGAGAGTGGATATATGTATATTTGCAACTGAGTCACTTTGCTGTACACAGAAAGTAGCACAACATTGTAAGTCAACTATACTCCAATAAAAATTAATTTTAAAAAAGAAACTGATACAGGTTGTTAACACTAAGGAAAAGGAAGGAAGGGACACAGATGAGGGGTGTGTGCTGAACACAGGTACTGCAATGAACACACACGAATTATTAATATTGAGGGAGGGATGCAACTTACACTGAAGGCCTAGGTACCAACCACTGGGCAAAACTTGTGACACGCATCTTCTCATTTAATCCTCACAACTCTTCGAAATGCACGGAATTCATATTTGTTAAATCAGAAAAAGGGTGCCAGAGAAATTGACCTAGGTGATTACCTAAAAGGTAAACTTCTACCAGAACTTCTGGTTGTTTGGGGGACTTTCCTGGTAGTCCAGTGGCTAAGACTCCAAGCTCCCAGTGAGAGCGGCTGAGGTTCAATCCCTAGTCAGGACACTAAATCCTGCATGCTGCAAGCAAAATACATATAAAGAAATAAATAATTTTAAAAAAAAAAAATAAAGAACTTTTGGGTTTTTGCTACTATTTTGTTTCAAATCCCACGTTCTCCCCCAGTGTTCCAAAGCACTGGAAAAATCCTGGATTAGAACTTCCAGTGCTCTCCCTGCCACCAGTGTCCCTCATGTTTCACTGAGGAGTACAAAGAAACAAAGACATGATAAAGTTAAAAAGAGAGCAGCCTATATGTGAAAATGTGGGACAGTCTCAGAAATATGGATAAAAGAACAAAGAAAATAAATTATGTAATGCATAAATGAGACTTTGAAGAAAGTGCAAACTTGGAATTGTGTCCAAAAGAATAAAGGAAGTAGCACAAAACAATGGCATAAAAAGCACTCATTAACATATATACACTCCCTGGTGGTGCAGAGGTTAAAGTGTCTGCCTGCAATGTGGGAGACCTGGGTTCGATCCCTGGGTTGGGAAGATCCCCTGGAGAAGGAAATGGCAACCCACTCCAGTATTCTTGCCTGGAGAATCCCACGGATGGAGGAGCTTGGTGGGCTACAGTCCACAGGCCACAAAGAGTCGGACACGACTAAGCGACTTCACTTCACAGCATACATACATACAGACACACACAGATCCTCAACAAGGACCTACTGTATAGCAAAGGAAACTACTCAACATTCTTTAATGATCTATATGAGGAAAGAATCTTGAAAAAGAATGGATGTATGTATATTTATAACTGAATCACAACCATACTGCAATATAAAATAATTTAAGTTTAAAAACTTAAGATTACAGAAAGAAGAAAAAACACATTAGTCAAATGAAGAAATTTAAAGGTATAAAATGATAAATAGCTAGAAACAACAGAATTACAAAACTGAATTTTTCAACCAAGAAACAGTATGTTCAGCCCTTTAATCTTTACCTGTTCCTAAAGGAATCTATTTTCCATTGTTAGTATTCATTATGATATGCCAATTTTCACCCTTTTTAAATGCAGTGACCAAAACTGAACTCTCTTTTCAAATAAGGGCCACATCCACCCAGCGAATTACAGGAGAATCTTAGTCACAGCCGGTTGACACTGTTTGTCCTAACAATTGATAACTTTAGAACTTTCATCCGTTTGTTGCTCTCCAAGATCCTCATGGCTTCTGCCAAGTCTGCCAATGTTTGTGCTGCTCTGTCTATTAACAATACTTCTGAGCTAAGAATGACAGAAATCACAGAAAGTGTCTTAGAAAGATCTCCTAGCCTCACACACAGTGTAGGTTACTGCTCCAAGACATTCCAGCTGATGCATATTTGAGTCAGAGTAATACCAACCATTGATCCATTGATTCTTATCTTCACGGACTTGCATGTGACTTTATAAATCAAATACATTCTAAGTTTTTTTTCTATGGAAAAAAAAAAGAAAATGAGAACACTAGGGCAGGGACATTTAAAAACCAAAAGTAAGATGCTGTGGAGGAGAGATCACAATCAACAAGAATGAGTGCCCAGAGTAGAAAAAGAAATGCAAGCCCAAGAAGGATGGGGTGGCTTTGTTCTACATTCATTGTATTCTTCCTTTGTTCCTTTGTGCCTGTCTTGTATCCATCTACCACTTCTGCAGGGGAAAATAGGCATAAATTTGAGACAGAAAAAAGGTAAGTAAATAGTGAAAGAAAATGAACCGAAGTTCAGAATGACTACACACCATGATCAGATAAAAAGACCTGTCAACCAAAATTTTTAAATAAGGTGAAAATTAAATGGTAAATAAGAAATATGGAACATCATTCTCCCCCTCCCCCCACACCAACAAAATTTGTATATTACTATTTATTATGCTCCTTATGCCTGCCTTCTTTCATTTTCCTAATTTTCTGAACTTTTCATTTTTCAAATAATTGATACAAACCTGAGAAAAGAAATGAGTAAATAAAAAGTATAAAAATGAGAGAATAAGGATGAAATCATCTAAACCGACCATAAAACCTCTATATCAAGAGACTCCTCACTGTATGACAGTAATTTCATTACTAAGTACTGGCTTAGTAACTAAGTAATAGCTGAGGCCCTATCTCATGTTCACACTGGGACACAAGTAGAGATGGGAAGGTGATTTTCGGAATGGTCTATACAATTTATATTTTCATCCTCCTTGTTGACTAAAAGTAAATAAACATTTACTTCCCTAGGAAACCTTCCCTGCGGATGCGACCCTTTCCTGTATATGTGTGCACACACATGACGCACACTCCAGGAAGGATGCAAACCTGCAACCCAGATGCCAAACTGCCGAGCGCAGTTACATCTGAGGAGTGAGAAAGGCAAGGCACAGTTTCACTTAGTACCTAATGTAAATCGACATTGCTTGCTTTTTTAAAGTCACTGAGCACAACTTCGGACATTCAAAACCAAGAATAAAGAAGAGCGCAAATGATGAAAAGCTAAGACAGGAGAGGAGAAAATGCAATGAGAAACTATAAAAGAGAAAGTAACAAAATCATCCTTTGGAGCTGTCTTTTACATCGTCCCTTTTAACTCTTCTCCTGAATTTGTACATTTGAGGGGGACATGCCTCAGACTCCTGCTTGCATATTTTCTCAAACTTTATCTTTTTATATCCTCCTTGGGGAAAAAGACAGACAACTCTGACAACGATTTTAAAGAAAAATGAGAAGCAACAGGTCACTGGATTAGACGAAAACCTTATGTTACACACGTCAACCACTGTGACTCATTCTTTAAACAGATCAATAGAAACAATCATTCACCTTTCTTCAAAGAGACTGCTGAAGTAACTCTAGCTCACTTATGGTAGCTTCTGTTTCGTTGACAAGTAATTAGAGACAGTAACAGATCATTTGTCAAACCCTCAGTGACTAGGGTTCATGGCCTTGATATGCCTGAACCAATTTCTCAAGCAGTTTGAAGGCCTCTTTACCTCTGCCTGTTGAATCCATCCTTTGCAACACTTTTTTTCTCTAGATACCCTATTTTTAACTAAAATACCATTCCTTTTTCTTGATACGGCTTTTATATCAATCGCTCACTCCAAATCTTACCATCCCTCTCCCCGTCTTCATTAAATCCAACCCAAACTCCTCATGGGGATATCAAAAACCCTGTGTAATTTGCTCTTACCCTAACCATTCTTACCCCTGTTGCTTCTTAGTCACTAACTCATGTCCAACTCTTTGCAACTCCATGGACTGTAGCCCACCAGGCTCCTCTGTCCATGGGATTTCCCAAGCAAGAATACTGGAGGGGTAGCCATTCCCTTCTCCAGGGGATCTTCCCAACCCAGGGATCAAACGCCCATCTCCTGTATCTCTTGCTTGGCAGGCAGATTCTTTACCACTGAGCCCCCTAGGAAGCCCTCATTCTTACCCCACTGCTTCCCTATACCAACCCCATGTAATCTACCACACATTCTTCTCCTTGTCTCTTACTCAGGAAGTACCCATTTGTAGGTCCATTTACTCAAGGGAATGTCTGGCCAAACTGATGGCTGGGGGAAGACATCTGAAGAAAGCCAAGTTAAACTGAGATGTTTGTAGAGATATAAATCGAATCTTTTACTCAGCATCTCAGCACCTCCAGGACAATAACATCATCACTAAGATGGAACGTGACTGTAAGTCAGGCTCTGAAGTCAGCCAACAGGATTCAAACATCAGTTCTACTCATTACAGTGTGACCTAGGGCAAGTTATGTTCCTCTCTCTGAACCTCAAATTCCTCACCCCCAAAATGGAAATACCTATACTCACCTGGAGCCATGAAATTAAAAGATGCTTACTTCTTGGAAGAAAAGTTATGACCAACCTAGATAACATATTCAAAAGCAGTGATATCACTTTGCCAACTAAGGTCTGTCTAGTCAGGGCTATGGTTTTTCCAGTAGTCATGTATGGATGTGAGAGCTGGACTGTGAAGAAAGCTGAGTGCCGAAGAACTGATGCTTTTGAACTGTGGTGTTGGAGAAGACTCTTGAGAGTCCCTTGGACTGCAAGGAGATCCAACCAGTCCATTCTGAAGGAGATCAGCCCTGGGATTTCTTTGGAAGGAATGATGCTAAAGCTGAAACTCCAGTACTGTGGCCACCTCATGCGAAGAGTTGACTTATTGGAAAAGACTCTGATGCTGGGAAAGATTGGGGGCAGGAGGAGAAGGGGACGACCCAGGATGAGATGGCTGGATGGCATCACTGACTCGATGGACGTGAGTCTGAGTGAACTCTGGGAGTTGGTGACGGACAGGGAGGCCTGGTATGCTGCAATTCATGGGGTGGCAGAGTCGGACACGACTGAGTGACTGAACTGAACTGAACTGATACTCACCTGAGTTACAATCAAGATAGCTAGTTGTCAAATTATCAGCCATTCAGTTTTCTCTAATAAATCTGATGCCATCATGTGACAGAAATCTCCAGAATCTGTCCTTTTCCTCAGGTACAATTCTCTGAGATGTGTATGTTCAGTTGCTTCACTCATGTCTGACTCTTTGTGACCCCAGCGCTCTGACTCTTTGTGACTGTAGACCACCATACCCCTCTGTCCATGGACTTTTCCAGGCAAGAATACTGCAGTGGGTTGTCATGCCTTCCCCCAGGGGATCTTCCTGACTCAGGGCTCAAACCTGCATCTCCTCTGTCTCCTACTCTGGCAGGCGAGTCCTTTACCACTACACCACCTGGGGAGCTCATCCTCTGAATTAGTACCCTTAAACTTAAGCAATACCTATCTCTGGTGAGCATTTATATAGTCAAAATAATGTAAATATATGTAACTAGAGTTCATAAACTTTGTTACTGATAATCAACTTTTTTCAGTTAAGTCCAGTCACTCAGTTGTGTCCAACTCTTTGCGACCCCATGGACTGTAACACCACAGGCCTCCCTGTCTATCACCAACTCCTGGAGTTCACCCAAACCCAGGTCCATTGAGTCAGTGATGCCATCCAACCATCTCATCCTCTGTCATCCCCTTCTCCTCCTGCCCTCAATCTTTCCCAGCATCAGGGTCTTTTCAAATGAGTCAGCTCTTCGCATCAGGTGGCCAAAGTATTGGAGTTTCAGCTTCAACATCAGTACTTCCAGGGAATATTCAGGACTGATTTCCTTTAGGATGGACTGGTTGGATCTCCTTGCAGTCCAAGGGACTCTCAAGAGTCTTCTCCAACACCAGGGGTCAAAAGCATCAATTCTTCAGCACTCAGCATTCTTTATAGTCCAATTCTCACATCCATACATGACTACTGGAAAAACCATAGCCTTGACTAGACGAACCTTTGTTAGCAAAGTAATGTCTCTGCTTTTTAGTATGCTGTCTAGATTGGTCATAGCTTTTCTTCCAAGGAGCAAGCATCTTTTAATTTCATGGCTGCAGTCAATATCTGCAGTGATTTTGGAGCCTCCCAAAATAAAGTCTGCCACTGTTTCCACTGTTTCCCCAATAAACTTTTTAAATTAACCTATTATCAAAGCATGGACTGAGTATAAATACAGAAAAAGAATGGAAAAATTACTTTATGTGAGAAAAGTTAGGAGGGATAACCAAGAGAAAGGATTGGTAAAAGGGAATGCTATGATCACTGAATGGAGTATTTCTATTTGGCAGAGCAGGAAACACAAAAGTCGACGTAACTGCTAACATCACAAAGGTAAGCAATGGAGTAACTCAGAGACAGGGGTGGTAAAAGTGAGTTAATTCCTCATCTACCATAGAATAAAATCAATAGACAATATCAAAAAATGAAAATCTGTAAGTAGTAATATAGTAATATCATTTAGAGATATGAAACTAATACTAAAACTCTACTAAAAAATAGTAAAGGAGTTAAACAGAAAGAGGTAAAGAGGGTGAAGAGAGGAAACGACACTTTTTGTACTAACTCTTCTATACTATCGTGTTTAAATTTTAACTGTTTTCAAAAACAAAATAATGTAACTGAAAAAGATCTGTTCACAATACCAACTAAAACCACAAGAATAAACCTAACAAGAAACATGGACAATCTGTATGAAGAAAACCTTAAATCTTCACTGACATAAAAGACCTAAATACGGTGCCTTCTACTGTGCTCCTGAAAGGTAGGGACTCAATGTCTTAATAGTGATGGTTCTGCTCAGTTAATTTATAAATGCAGTGCAATTCCACTTTTAAAAAAAATCCCAACAAATTTCCTCTTGGAACTAGACAGCCTACATCTAATCTTTATCGGGAATAAAAAATACATTAAAAGAGTCAACATTTTTTGAATCAGAATAATGATGGAGAACTTGTCCTAATAGATAGTTCAAGAAACATTGACAGATCTGTGGATCACAATAAAGTATACAGCATCATGAACATCAATTCTTCATTAAATAAGGAAATAGCCCTTTTCTCCAAAAACAAAATTAAGTACCAAGAAATGACCAAAGACCTCCCTACTCTGATTTTAGCTGGACTGATTATGCAAGCAACATGGCAACACTGAAACAAATATCTTGCAACCTAAAAAACGTGGAGTTGGGGTTCTCTGAGATTCTTGGGGAAACAGTTTTTTGTTCTCTGTAAAAGAAGAGCAGAGATTTCATTAGGCACAATTCTGTCTAATGGACTAGAGACTGTAAACTCAGTAAGAGCAGAAATGTTAGATTTCATATAAGGCAAGTATTTGCTGCTGCTGCTGCTAAGTCCCTTCAGTAGTGTCCGACTCTGTGCGACCCTATAGATGGCAGCCCACCAGGCTCCCCCATCCCTGGGATTCTCCTGGCAAGAACACTGGAGTGGGTTGCCATTTTCTTCTCCAATGCATGAAAGTGAAAAGTGAAAGTGAAGTCACTCAGTCATGTCTGACTCTAGCGACCCCATGGACTGCAGCCCACCAGGCTCCTCCATCCATGGGATTTTCCAGGCAAGAGTACTGGAGTGGGGTGCCATTGCCTTCTCCAGGCAAGTACCTACTTGTAGCTAATTTAGCTCAACTACAAGACAGTGACTAGATACACAGTATAAGCAGAGGGAGAAGCCATGCAAGTTCCAGGGCACCTACGACCAGAGCAAAGACACCAGTGTGGACATCAGAGTCCAGAGAGTTCTCCTAAAAGAACAGCTAAGCTAAGAAACCTGAGTGGGGTCCACCATATTCTCACCTGTTTACTGCAACAGCCTTCTGGTCTCTTTCGCTCTAGTCTCATCCCTCCCAGCTTTCACTAAACTGTTGTCAGAGAGATCTGAAATTCAAATCAGATTAATCTCTCCCTAGCTTATAATCATCGCTTTTTTTTCTTGGATAATGCCTACATTTCTTA
Organism: Redunca redunca; assembly: GCA_006410935.1. NCBI lineage: Eukaryota > Metazoa > Chordata > Mammalia > Artiodactyla > Bovidae > Redunca > Redunca redunca. The sequence continues at coordinate 96,762 of SJYQ01000155.1, read as the reverse complement.
ACTTGGATTATGAGGTCTTTATTGGCCCCTGCCTACTTCATCTTCAATCCTTGCCTATTCACCTGATATAATCCTTCTTATCCTTCAAGGCTCAGTTCAAATGTCACCTCCAGAAATACTTTGCTGAATTCTCCAAGCTCAAGGTACCACTGGAATGCTCCTCTATTGTGTAGCTAGTTATAGTGATATGAGCATATCTTTGCACCAGATCATGAGTTACTGGAAAACAGATTAATACTTTTATTCACTTTCATATCCACAATCAACATCTTGTATATAAAGTATATATTTGGTATATTTGGTTATTCTTTATTAGTAGTAAAGAATTACCCAAGAAACTCTCAATTTTCCCCTCCTTAAAAATGGCCTTACACAAAGAATTCAAATGACACAAGATGAGAGAGATCATAAGTATCTAAATGTTTAGCTTTTGTTAAAAGCAAAAATTTGTGTATTTAAAAAGAGTGGGTCTAGCCATTATCATCTGTGAATTGGAGGGTCCAATTCTAGACACAGATCTGCTCCATGTCTTAGAAAAAAATTGCACAATCTATTTTTTTCTCTTTAAAAGAGAAAGATTGCTATAATTTCTTCCTGCTCTAGGAATCTAGGACTCACTCCTACTTTGACATCAGCCCTTCCATAAGGCATTCATACAATGCATGAACACTGAGGGCATGTAGGTTACACTAAGCCAAGGGGAAAATTAGTAGCAGATGGTACCAAGATTCTAGGTCAAAGTGCTTTCGATTTGCACTCCAGAACAAATACAAATGCTTTTCAACTAAAGTAGACAAAATATGCATTGTCCTTATGTCCAAGACTATCTCATTTTCCATACCTGTGATCATTTTCCATCTTTCAAATGCTTTCAGAAACTTTATACCCATAATTCTCATAACAATTTTGTGAAGTAAGCAAGAAAGCAGTATTCTCTCTTATTACTAAAGAGGATATTGGAATTCCTAGACATAATATTATAAAACACTTGCCTTACATGCCCAAAGCCTGCTCTGACTTCTGTCTTTATGCTGCAAATCAAGTCCCTTACATATTCAGCATTGTTTCAAGAATCAATAAGATGCCTTCTAGTTTGGAGGTTTATAGAACCTGGCATTAAATTATGAGGCAAAGGATAACAATAATAATAATTCCCTGAGGATATGCACAATGTAGGAACAACGTGAGTTTTACACTTAATAGACATTTTAAGACTAAGGATATACCATCAAAACTCAGGTTTCTGCTCTTTGGTCTTCCTGGCTCTGAATGAATAATTTTCAATTTTGTATTCCCATAAATTGAAATCACTTCCACTAACATTACTGTTTAATAATGCAACTCAGATTTCATGAGAATTCAGAGTCTATTAATTTCCACACACTTGGAAATGGAGTTGATCTATATAATTTAAAAGGTTCCACTTAATAGTGATATGAAATTCAAAAGATTTATTCTTAAAAAGTCTTGCTACCCACTAAGATTATTTTAATACCAAGGTGGACAGTCAATAAAGAAAATTTTTCACTCAGTAAAATAAATCATTAAAATGAATAATTGAAAATCTATTAAGTAAAATATGAAGTATATGCTCATTAAGAAAAACATCTCGTAAGACCATCTATATGTGACTACATCTACCTTCAAACAGATACCTTACATGTGTCAATTTTAAAAGCTTATCTGACTAGAAAAATCCATTCACATTTCCATTATGTTTAAGAATTAATGCTTAACTTTCATCTTAAAGATTACTTCACGTGATAAAAGTAATAGAAGTCATTTTCCTCCTTACTTTCATGATGTATGAAGTAAGACAGTTCTGATAGTATGCCATGCCATTCAACTGACTCCCACGTTCTGCATATGAAAGTTTCCAAACATATTAAAAGATAAAACTCTCAATGAAAAGCCCTTCTGATATACTGCATACTGAGTAAACCAAATCATTCCCTATTTCTGTGTAAAAGCTCTTTCTTAAGTCTTAGAAAAGTCAGTTCCACTCAGAAAAACCTCAGCCACAGTTTAATTCATATTCTGAATAAGAAGCAAGCATCCCTGGGAACATGGCACACTGAAGTTGATACCATCAACTAGCAACAGCCTCGAGACAGGCTCTCAGATGGAGCATCCACATAATCAAGTTACATTTGAGTAGCTGCACATGAATAATCTTAAATGACAGACAAATTTCAGCTTAAGATAAGTTTAGAAGACATTTCCTGACATGTCATTTATTCTGTCTGACCAGGCAGGGACATTTCTTATAATTCAAAAACAATCTCCATGTATTTCAAATTCCTGATCTCCTAACTCGTACTTTAAGATGTTTCTTTCAGCCAGGGAGCTGACAAATAGGCTCTGAAAACATGATACCTGGATTCTGCCTCCATTTTATCCATGCTGAATACTTATGCCATTTCATTCTGAAAGCTAATTATTTTCACTATTCATGACTTTCTTTAACTGATACAAATTGGGAATGATTCTGTTCAGATTATTGTAGGAAGTTGAAATAGAGCTTTATATATCATTATTCAAACTGAAGAAGCCTACACAATGTTTAAATTAAAACCAATTGTTTGTAAGTATCAGACAAATGAGATTTTTAAGTATGTCTGTTTCCTTGACTTATAACCAAAGAATACAAACAATTTTGTCACTGACTACTTTATTATGATACACTTCCAATTTGTCAGCATGCAAATTCTATCATTATAAAAGTACACACTGTCAAGAAAAGACTTCTCAAAAATACTGCTACCTTTTCATCCCACATTGAAATATAATATCTCAAATATGTTGTCAAGAGTTCAAATGAATCTTTAAACATGAAATAAAATAAGACATGTACAGCATCTTTTACTAGGACTATTACGCTTAAAATGTATGACTTACCTTTTTCTGGACTTAAGTTTTTATACACTTCAAGGTCTGCCATTAAATTTAATATTGTTACACATTATTGGCAAGAGCAGTGAAATTTCTCTCTAAAGGCAAAGCCTTTTCCTGATACACATCTCCAAAAAGGAAAGAGGCAAAAAAAAAAAAAAGGCAAAGAAATCCTTAGCAGTCCCAAGAACTTGACTCATGCAGCCCTTAATGATATGAGGGGATCTTCACAATTCAGGCTTTACAAGGTGGAAAAATAAATCCATGAGATGTGAGTAGAGAACTTTGTCCCAAAGTGAAAAGCACAGCCAGATAAGAACACTGCAAGCATCTGCTCAGGGCTGCTGCTATTGTGGGAATGCAGGCGCTGTGGGGATGAGATATGCATGCTTAGTGCAGCGCTTAAAGCCCTCCAGGCATTATGCACATTTAATGTCTGGGAAGTGTAGGTCTTTAAGCATCAAAGAAACCCTCCTCACCTACAGAGGCCATTGAGAAACAATGATTACCATGGTAGTGACGCAGGCTGAATGCAGAAAATGAATGCAAACACACAGAGACACACAGAAGCGCACACACACAGACACGCACACTCAGAAGCAAACATCACTCCATTCGAGGCAAAAAAAAAAAAAAAACAATCCACTGGCAGTAAGCCACGTGTGGTCCTCTACACCGCACACTGTGTTTGTGCGGCTCAGGTTAAGCACATATGTACTGACGGTGTTGAAGCTTTTCCTTGATTTTTGTCCTGATATCACAGAAGAAACTGGAATGCTTCCAACTTTGAATGAGGCTACAGTTACAAAATACTGGGGCAATGAGGGTACTTCTCAGGTAAAAAGCATATCCCGATGGGTACGGTAAGTAGCATGAATGGGTCTGAAAAGGCCAGTTTTCAGTGAATGAAACAGCATATTATCAGAGGACAATTTTACCTCAAGTATACAAAAGCATCATTTGCATGTTTTAATCAACTTCTTCACAGAGATATGTAGACTGACAGGTAGATGTTTCAAAAACAGGTTACTGCAGTCTTGTGTTTAAACTTGCAACTAGGTCTCTCCATCCTGAGGATTAACCCCCTTACTTTCAGAATTCTCTATCGAATAACAACCCCTCTTACCATTTTCTTGTCCCCAGCTTCAGATGTGGTCCCTGAGATTCCCAGCATCTCCCATGCCAGTGTCAGTCCCTAACTTCATTCCCATCAGGACCACCCAGCCAGATTGCTAACCTACCCCTCCCTCCTCTAAGATGCTACTCTCTACCTCAGGACCTGGTCACCTGTTTCCCAACTGGCATATCTTTCAACCAATTTGCAAACCCCACTAAAACTGAAAGTGTCTGTCACTCAGTCGTGTCTGGCTCTTTGCGACCCACCAGGCTCCTCTTCTGTGGAATTCTCCAGGCAAGAATGCTGGAGTGAGAAGGATCTCCACTCCAGGGGATCTTCCCAACCCAGGCATCAAACCCAGGTCCCTCACATTGCAGGCAGATTCTTTACATCTGAGCCACCAGGGAAGCCCGCACTATTTACTCTTAGATACTCTTGAGAAATTTGAATTTCAAAGGTGTGTGGGGGGGTACACAGGATTCAAATATCCTTCCAGCAAGATTTTATCTGACACATATATATACACAACTATACACAACAGCAGTTAAGAGTTTAAGAGTATAGGTTTCAGTTCAGCTCAGTCGCTCAGTCGTGTCCGACTCTTTGCAACCCCATGAATCGCAGTGCACCAGGCCTCCCTGTCCATCACCAACTCCCAGAGTTCACTCAGACTCACGTCCATCGAGTCAGCGATGCCATCCAGCCATCTCGTCCTCTGTCGTCCCCTTCTTCTCCTACCCCCAATCACTCCCAGCATCAGAGTCTTTTCCAATGAAGTCAACTCTTCGCATGAGGTGGCCAAAGTACTGGAGTTTCAGCTTTAGCATCATTCCTTCCAAAGAAATCCCAGGGCTGATCTCCTTCAGAATGGACTGGTTGGATCTCCTTGCAGTCCAAGGGACTCTCAAGAGTCTTCTCCAACACCACAGTTCAAAAGCATCAATTCTTCGGTGCTCAGCTTTCTTCACAGTCCAACCCTCACATCCATACATGACTACTGGAAAAACCATAGCCTTGACTAGATGGACCTTTGTTGGCAAAGTAATGTCTCTGCTTTTGAATATGCTGTCTAGGTTGGTCATAACTTTTCTTCCAAGGAGTAAGCATCTTTTAATTTCATGGCTGCAGTCACCATCTGCAGTGATTTTGGAGCCCCCAAAAATAAAGTCTGACACTGTTTCCACTGTTTCCCCATCTATTTCCCATGAAGTGATGGGACCGGATGCCATGATCTTCTCAAATCCTGACTCTGCCACCAATTAGCTGTGTGACCTTGGGCAAGTTACTTAAATTCTCTGCTCCTTGGTTTCCTTATTTGTTCAATAAGCATATTAATAGAATATTAATTACAAAATGTTCATACATAAAAATGCTTAGACTCACAACTGTTTTATATTATCATTGTTATGCTACTGTTACTAGTCTTTGAAATCCTTCACATTAACCCAGTAAACCACTGGATTTCATTGTTTAATATTAACTAACCAGCACTTTGAACACACAATGCCACCCCAAACTTTGAGATATCTCAGAAATACTTCTGTCAAATAATTCAAATGACTAATTCTCCTAGATGGGCTTCCCAGATGGTGCCAGTGGTAAAGAACCCAGCTGCCAATGCAGGAGACCCAGGTTCAATCCCAGGGCCGGGAAGATTCCCTGGAGAAGGGCATGGCAACCCACTCCAGCATTCTGGCCTGGAGAATCCCATGGGCAGAAAAGCCTGGTGGGCTACAGTCAGGCTGCAGGGTTGTTAAGAGTCGTACATGACTAAAGTGACTTAGCACGCACACATGCATAATACTCCTAGATAATCTTATACAAAAAGACAGTGATGGTTCCATACATAACACAAAATTGGCACCATGTGATGGATTTCTAATTCCTTTAGCTCCCTAGAACCAAAGCTATCTGAAAAGCAAAAGCATCTTCAGGTCAGTTTTCTACTCAATCCAGGAAAGAAATGGATACCAAAGTGGTCCCAAGGCAGGCTTGGAAAACCTTTCTTCTTTTCTTCCTTACAAAATCTCCCATGGCATTCTTGTGATGCCAAGAGAAGGGTGGGTTAGGAGAGGGGAGGGAGCCAATTGTTCCTCACCCTCCTCATCTACAAGGAATCTTTTTCTCCCCACAAGTTCTCCGCCCCTCTCACACTCAAAGCTCTGTAGGCTTTTCCCTAGAGAAGCTTGGGTATATGTTAAATATGGAGCCTAACACCGCAGCAAAGGGCAGGGCCCTGGGTTTATCCTGAATGGCTCTGGGGCGTCCTCAAGAGCCAAGACAGACACCAATGTGAGTGCTCAGAGGTTTTACAAGGCAGGTAGATGGACTTCTAGAAAGCAGTCATGGCCCATGAGTAAACATGTGATCACCAAGGAACACTAATGGATTTGAGAGCCCAGAAATATCCACTCCTTATTAAATATCAAATATTCAGCAGCAGCAAATAACCTTCTGTTTTTTGCCCATTCAAAAAATCATAAAACAAACACCTGTTCTAAGGTCAGCAGGGTGAATAATACATCATCCCTGATTAGTCCCCCAGTATTCTAGCAGAAGGTCACAGATGATGTCAAGTCTAGGATAACACACCTTGGGGGTGGGAAGTGGTGCTTCCTCTGATGGACAGCCTCAACAATGAGACAGATTTAGAATCTCTAACTTCTTAACTCAAACCCTTATTTGAAAAGATCAGGGTTATTTCAGATTAGTTCTAGCACAATACTTGGCATATAGTAAGTATGTTATAAATTCTCATTAGCTTTCTCCTTTTTATTTAGTTTTTATTATAGTTGCTTTACAAAGTTGTATTAGTTTCTGCTGTACAGCAAAGTGAATCAGCTACACATATACATATATTTGCTCTTTTCCGGATTTCCTTCCCATTTAGGTCGCCACAGAGCACTGAGTAACGTTCCCTGTGCTACACAGAAGGTTCTCCTCGTGTGTGTGTTGTACTCAGTCACGCCTGACTCTATGCAACCCATGGGCTACAGCCTATCAGGCTCTTCTGTGGAATTTTTCAGGCAAGAATACTGGAGAGAGTTGCCATTTCCTATTCCAGATCTTCCCAACCCAGGGATCAAACCCAAGTCTCTTGCACCTCCTGCATTGGCACATGGATTCTTTACCACTGTGCCACCTACGAGGCCAGGTTCTCACTAGTTTTATATTTTATACCTAGTATCAATAGTGTATAAAATCATTCAACCGAATATAGGGTTATCTCTAACAAATCTGGTCAAAAAGAAAAGTGTCTCTGTGTTCAGCTTCTGCATTTACAAGGAGTGACAGATCTGAAGCCCCATCTGATGGCATTTTCCTCATCCTTCACACCTCAGTTTTGATTTCTTAAGGAAACATCACAGAGAAACAGGTTAATGCCCGGGCTTCAAATTCAGGTGGAGGGAAGTCCAAGTCCTAGCTTTCTCCTCTACTCACTGTGTGACCCTGGAGAAGTTATGGGCATGACCAGTTAAATCTGAATTTCAGATAAACAACAAATAACTTTTTAATATAAGTATGTCCCATGAAATATTTCCTGTATTTTATCTGTTAGAGTCTGATCATCCCACTGAGAGGGACTCTCTAAGCCTCTGAGCGTAAATATTCTCTTCTGATGACTATAGTACCCAGCTCACAGGGCATTTCTATGAAGTAGATGAGCTAGCACAGGCCAAGGGCCAAGTCTCCACGCCTAAACAAATACATATTCATCAGTTACAAATTAAGTGGCCACTCTAATTAATCACTGGTTTAGTCTAATGTCATTTAATCGAGTCACATGCAGATGGTATACTCTCCCCACACCACAGTCTCACAAGTTCATACAACTCTGAATCTAGACCAACTCCGGGCAAAAGCATGGCAAGTATTTGCCCTGCGACTCCCAAGTCCAACTAGAAAAGCTCCGACACAAACATGGAAGCCACGTCACTTCATGAGTGAATGATTATAAAAACTATTGTCTACCAAAGACCATGACACAAACATGCCCTTCTCTAAATATACATGAAGGTTCTGCAGGGAGACAGAGTAAGACCCTAGAAACATACACAGGTTGGACAAGATGTGTTAGAACAAAAATTCAAACCCAAGCCAACTCTAGACCCAGGCCTTTCCCACCAGCTCCATGCTTCAGATCATGGCAACCACCTGCAAGATTTCAGACCTACCACCAGAATATCTTGCTTTTCCCAGCTAGGGAATATTCCCACACAATGCCAGAGTTGTATGGGCCTCTGGCATAAGAAAACAGAGATGCTTAAAAAGAAAAATAGCCTATAAAACCCAAAATGAAAAGTGTCAGTCGTTCGGTCATGTCTGACTCTTTGCGACCCCATGGACTGGAGCCCGCTAGGCTCCCCTGTCCATAGGATTCTCCAGGCAAGAATACTCGAGTGGGTTGCCATGCCCTCCACCAGAGCATCTTTCTAACCCAGGGATCATACTTGGGTCTCCTGCACTGCAGGCAGATTCTTTACTATCTGAGCCACCAGAGAAGCCCAAAATAATCCCAAATTATCATTCAATTTTTAAAGCCTATTCTATTTTCTTCAAGATGCAAAGTAGCACTAAAGTAAATGGAGAGCAGAAGTGGCTTCACAGTGTAAGAGCCCCAGGTGGTGACCAGCCTGGACCTTCCACAGACCCTGTCCTCCAGCCCTTCCCTCAAAGCACCTAGGTAACCTGGTGAAAAGGGGGTTTCACAGAACTGTCACACACTGCTGATGAAGTTAGTCACCAGGCAAGATGCAGCGAGATTCCTAAAAATGTTTGTACTTATTTAGCCAATAATCATTATAGAGCTTCCCTGGTGGCTCACTGGTAAAGAATCTACCTGCCAGACAGGGGATGAGATGGCTGGATGGTATCACTGACTCGATGGAGGTGAGTTTGCGTGAACTCCGGGAGCTGGTGACGGACAGGGAGGCCTGGCGTGCTGCGATTCATGGGGTTGCAAAGAGTCGGACACGATTTAGTGACTGAAAAACAACAATGCAGGAGACACAGGTTCGATCTCTGGTCTGGGAAGATCCCACAGGCCACGGAGCAACTAGGCCCGTGCACCACAACTACTGAAGCCCAAGCGCCCTTAGAGCCCGTGCTCCACAACGAAAGAAGCCACCCCCATGAGAAGGCCGCACACCTCAGCTGGAGAACAGCCCCTACTCTCCACAACTGGAGGATAGCCCACACAGCAATGAAGATCCAGCACAGCCAATGAATAATCATTACAGCTATAAGGCAATCTTACAGCAATCACTGCTGCTGCTGCTGCTGCTAAGTCATTTCAGTCGTGTCCGACTCTGTGTGACCCCATAGACGGCAGCCCACCAGGCTCCCCCGTCCCTGGGATTCTCCAGGCAAGAACACTGGAGTGGGTTGCCATTTCCTTCTCCAATGCATGAGAGTGAAAAGTGAAAGTGAAGTCACTCAGTCGTGTCTGAGTCTTCGCAACCTCCCGGACTGCAGCCTACCAAGCTCCTCCATCCATGGGATTTTCCAAGCAAGAAGTACTGGAGTGGGGTGCCATTTCCTTCTCCAGAGGATCTTCCTAACCCAGAGATCAAACCCAGGTCTCCTGCATTGCAGGAAGACGCTTTACCATCTGAGCCACCAGGGACGCTCTGCCTATCACCAAGGGAATGATTAAATATATATTCATGGTTTGGAATACTATCTAGCCATTAACAATACTTTTAAGACACTGCTATTACCTAGAGAATGCTTGATAATCTATGTGGTAAAAGGACCCAGATATCTGAGTTTAATTATAGATTAAGATTTTTGTGTGTAGAAATACAGAATAAAAGACTAGAAAAAATATGTGGAAAAGACTAACAGTAAGATTTCCAGGTGTTATTCAATGCATGAGACAGGGCGCTCAGGGCCAGTGCACTGGGATGACCCTGAGGGATGAGATGGGAAGGAAGGTGGGAGAGGGTTCAGGATTAGGGACACATGTATACCTATGGCTGATTCATGTCAGTGTATGGCAACAACCACTACTATATCATAAAGTAATTAGCCTCCAATTAAAATAAATTAATTAACTGAAAAAAAGATTTCTAGGTGTTATTTTCTTCTAAAATTTAACTATAATTTTTTTAGAGCTAGCATTTCTTTCTTTTATTCAGAAAAAAAATAACATTTTTTAAAGTGCGGCCAATTTAGTAGCACTCAACTGGGGGGGGGAGATAATCCTTTCCCACTGGTGTGTTAAACAATGGAGAACTTTGAGGATTACTAACATTCCTGAAGCACTTACTACCTTTCGGACACTGCTCCTAGCAGGGTCTTATTTGAGCCTTACAATGTCCCCAGGAGTGAATTTGGTATTATCCTTTCTCTAGCTTCAGACATGGAGACAGAGGCAGAGAGAAGCAACTTTCCTGAGCTGGCTCCACCGATGAGTGATAGACATAGGCTTCGAACGCCCACAGTCTGTATCTAGAGCCAGTGTCCTTCCCCGGATAAGGTAGCATGGAGACCCTGAGCATGTCATTTACATCCTGCTGTCTGTTTCTTCATCTGGAAGCCTCATGGAACAGCAGATAGAGCTACTGGAGCCTAATTCCTTTAAGGAAATTTCACTGTGCACTCAACTACACAGGAAACCTAAAATCCTCAACATAAGCCATATGGCAAAGTCACATATGTAAACACACAAAGACATGAAACCTCAAACCAAGAATTCTACACATACATACAAACCAAAAGAGCTAGACATGGGGAAACTCCCAAGCAGATGTCTTATGGAGGTGTTCCCAGGATGAACAAACACATTTGCTTCCACAAACCAGAGGATACCTCCCACTCCAGCATTATCCTGTCTGAGCCCCCTGGCTTGGCCCCAGACTGTTGTTCCCAGTCATCCTGGGGATACTGGGTACCAGTACTTCATCAAAATCCCTACTACTCAGGACCTTCTATACTCAACTAGATGTCCTGAGCAGTGTCTGGCTTTGAAGTAGAAGCAGTACCATCCCATTACTTGGCCTACGTGAATCACAGAGACTTTAAAAAAAAAGTTAGCCAACTGAAGGGTAGAGACTTTAGCCTCTGAGTGTCTATTAACCTAGGGGGTGGCACTGAAAACCTGCTCTCAGTTTATATTTACAATGGACTCAACTCACTAGATTAAAGCTTATGCAGTCACTGCAAATTTGGAGTTAAATGGATTAAAAGAGTAGAGATCATACATCAATTCAAACAAACCAGCACAGGACACGCCTGTGGCCTATTCATCACCATGCATTTGAGGGACTCGCCTTTATGTAAGGGCTTAGAAAACGCTCTCAGGACTATGATGAAAAAATTGCTAGAATTTTTGCCTCCAGTCCCACTGAACAAAATGAAATGCTACCATGAGTTCATTTTTCAAGGGAAGACTTAAGGTGCTCCAGAGACGAAGTTGTACACAAAGTACCTATAGGCTCAATAATAACATCGTGCTCTTCCTGTACGGAGAAGGCAATGGCACCCCACTCCAGTACTCTTGGAAAATCCCATGGACGGAGGAGCCTGGTTGGCCGCAGTCCAAGGAGTCGCTAAGAGTTGGACATGACTGAGTGAGTTCACTTTCATGCATTGGAGAAGGAAATGGCAGCGCACTCCAGTGTCCTTGCCTGGAGAACCCCAGGGATGGCGGAGCCTGCTGGGCTGCTGTCTATGGAGTCGCGAAAAGTTGGACATGACTGAAGTGACTTAGCAGCAGCAGCAGCTCTTCCTGCACACCATGGGTATGTGCTTAACAGATTATTGCCAGCAATCCTTAGCTGCTAGACAACACAGTGTAACCAAAAACTTAAACTGCAAACATAGTATACAACAAAAATTTCAGCTAAGAGTAGAGAAAGACCTGGAGGTTTCCATTCAGTGCCTATTAAACTAATATTGAAAATGGCAGAAACAAGGGTTTTAGACATCAGGCTTAATTAACATATCTGTTTATTCATCATTGGAGAGAATGATATAGAACATGTCCTATAGATCACACGTGCTTTTCAAATAAACCAATTTGGATTTGCCCTACAGTAAAATCCTGACATACCTCAGTCAGAAGTAATTGTTACACATTTTTAAACATCTGAATTCCAAAAAAAAACAGAGTATTACCCATATTTAATTTTGCTTTGTTTCACAGGATAGAAAGAAGCCACCCTTTAGCCAACAGTTCTTTGAAATGATGCTTCCTTGATGATTTATTGATCTCCTCTTAATGACTCGGCTTTAAAAGAAAATTCTCATTTTTTTTTTTTGAGAGAGACTTGACTCTTTATGGGTCATGTCACTTTAAATTTTATAGGTTAGTATAAAAATTTATAAGTACGTCACTGTCAGTTTGATGACAGTGTCAATATGATTCAGGATAAAATCCCTGGTAGGCTCAAAGCTCAATTTGAGCTTGAGCTATCCATGAAAACAACTGAGACCTCATGGGCAGGATTTATTCCCAGGCCCTGTAAGAAGGCAGCCGGTGATTGTGTGTACAGCACTTGAACTGCTTTGGGTAGAGACTCAGGAAGTGTGAAAATTCAATTGACATTTGGGTTTCATGAACTCATATCCAGACATAAATAAAGGTATCCAGACTTTATAAATCAGCATCAACTGTTTAGATATCAACCATCAGTTCTGATCAGTGCTAATTATAACATTAACAGAGGGGAATTAACCAGAGATAGGTAGGCACATGGGAATCGCTAATGGTTGTTGACAGTGACATATATTAAAACAAATATCTACCCTGCAGGCTGACGTGTTAATTAAATTCTCAAGACTGAAATAGTGACATATTCAACCTCCCCCGTAGCACGCACAAAGAATTTGTACCTTGAACAGAGAAGCGCCTTTACCTTCTCCCTTGGGGGGAAGAGCTGGACACCTGGAATATAAAAGTCTAGAAGAAGAAACGCTAGGTGCTTACGCTCTCCAACTAACCTAGGACTGTTTTCTTATATGATGACCATGCTCATACATATCTAATATTTTAAAAAAGGAAATATTGCCATGCTTAAATATGACATCTTTGGGTCTAACAAACTGTAATATTATCTTCCAGGCCTGGCTTGGCTTACAGCCAGTTTAAGAAGGATTACAATATGTATGTTCAAATGGGAGGCATGCGTGGTCATCATCATGCAACTGCCTTATATGGTGATACTGAACCTCTGAACTCTGCGTATACAGACTGGTCCCATTAGGAAGGCAGACATAAAGACAACTCTGAGGAGAGAGGAACAGGGAAAGAGGGGAAAGAAGATTTTAGGTTAAAAAACAACCTCCTTCAACAAAACTGGGTCATTTGTAGAGATGTGGATGGACCTAGAGACTGTCATGCAGAGTGAAGTAAGTCAGAAAGAGAAAAACAAATACTGTATAATATCACTTATATATGGAATCTAGAAAAATGGGAGAGATGAATTTATCTATAAAGTAGAAATAGAATCGCAGATGTAGAGAACTTACAGTTGCCCAGGGGGGAAGGGGAGGTGGGATGGATTGGAAGATTGGGATTGACATATATACACAACCATGTGTAGAATGGATAACTAATGAGAACCTACTATACCCTGCAGGGAAACTTACTCAATGCTCTCTGGTGACCCAAAAGGGAAGGAAATCCAAACAAGAGGGAATATATGTATATGTGGCCTTCCCTGGTGGCTCAGTGGTAAAGAATCCACCTGCCAGTGCAGAAGACGCAGGTTCGATCCTGGGTCGGAAAGATCCCCTGGAGAAGAAAACGGCAGCCCAGTCCAGTATTCTTCCCTGGAGAATCCCATGGACCGAGGAGCCTGGTGGGCTACAGTCCATGGGGTTAAAAAAAGAGTCAGATGCAACTTAGCTACTAAACAACAACAACAAATATGTATAGGTAAAAACTGATACACTTTGCTGTAGGGTGGACACTAACACAATATTGTAAAGCAACTATACTCCAATAAAAATGTTTTTAAAAAAGATCAAACCCTTAAAAAAAGAAAATACTGACCACTGTCACAAGGAAGAATGTGATCAGCAAAAAAAGAAAAGAAACCACCTCCTTCTATACAAAGTTCTTCTTAGCACAAAGAGTTGAGAGCAATTCAGGTGCCCAGAATACAGTCAGTAGCCACAAAAGCTCAGGCATGAGAGAGAGCAGCCACATGTCTGGAAAGTCTCTCAACGGCCAACCCAAGCCAAGGCCTGGCTCAGGAGGGGCCAGAGCCAAGGCTCCTTCAGCACAGGATGCTGGCTTCATGCAGCCTTTGTGCAGCTGATCAGACTCTCCACAGAACAGGCAGCGAGTCTCTGGAAGAGCCTTCAGTCGTGTCCAATTCTGTGCGACCCCAGAGACGGCAGCCCACCAGGCTCTGCCGTCCCTGGAATTCTCCAGGCAAGAATACTGGAGTGGGTTGCCATTTCCTTCTCCAATGCAGGAAAGTGAAAAGTGAAAGTGAAGTCACTCAGTCATGTCCAACTCGTAGCAACCCCATGGACTGCAGCCTACCAGGCTCCTCTGTTCATGGGATTTCCTAGGCAAGGGTACTGGAGTGGGGTGCCATTGCCTTCTCCACAACTTTTCTATGAGAATAAATTATTTCCAAAGGAAAAGTAAAGGTCCCATGTGAGCTTTAGGGGAACGAGAGTAACAGCAAAGAGAGGTGAGACCGAAGCTCTGTTTAGATGGCAGCACATTTCGTCTTTGTTCACTGCTGAATCTCTAGCACAGAACCCAGGTCAATAAATATTTAAGGCAGGAAGGAGAAAGGGGCCATATTGATTCTATTTAGAATGAGACCACAGGTACAAGGTGTGACATGGTGTATACCACACACTGCACTACACTGCCCAGGGCCTTGGCTCTCACTGCTTAGTGGCTTACTAAGAGTTCACTGAGACCCACCTTGGGCCCACCATTTAACCTTCCCAGGCCTCAGGGTCCTCACTGATAAGATGTGAAAGTGAAAGAAAGTGAAGTCGCTCAGTCATGTCGGACTCTTTGCGACCCCGTGGACTATAGCCTACCAGGCTCCTCTGTCCATGGGATTTCCTAGGCAAGAGTACTGGAGTGGGTTGCCATTTCCTTCTCCAGGGGATCTTCCCAACACAGGGATCAAACCCAGGTCTCCCGCATTGGAGTCAGACGCTTTAACCTCTGAGCCACCAGGGAAGCCCAATAAGATGTGGGAGGTTACTAATTCATTCACCAAGTAATTACTGGACATCTCCCATATGCCAGGCTTTCAAGTCATGTTCCCTGCTCTCTAGAGCTTTCATTCTGGAAAGAATCTCACAACTGACTACACTAAATAATTTCCTGAGGTCTTTTCCAACCCTGAAAATTCTATACAAAAATTCTGGGGCTTTTTACTTCAAAAATAGGAAGGAATTTAACTGCTCTCGGAAGAACTCATAACAAATGCATGCTCTCTTAAAGGTGAAAATACACCCAAGATATCCTATGTTTCATAACAAAAATCTGTACACACAGGAAGGGAAATGCCTGAGAGCATATATAATTAAGCCTTCTGCAAATGATCAAGGTGATTTTAGTTGCCAAAATTCTCATTCCTTGACAAGTTATACAAATAGCAAGAATTTCAAAAATCTAACTGGGCAAGGTAGCTAGAAAAAAAATTATAAAGATATAAATACATTTTTAAAAACAATAAATTTATCAATGAGAAAAATAACTTTGAAGTGTAGATTAATGATTAGTATTAAAATTACAACATCAAAAGTATTTTAATTTTCTGCTTCATCAGTCTTCCTCATTCACAGTCAACTAGCACAAAAATGGTTACAAAGGCTAATTTTGTTAAAGACCTTGGAGAAAAGAGGAAAGAACTGCTCCTTCATGAATACTAAAGATGATAAAATAGGAAACCAATAACATTTTATCACTTTATATAAATTAATCTAATTTAGAAATAATTTAGTACCATGATTTATGTAGACTTGTTATCTAGCCAAGAAAAATTTTTATATTACTAGTATCAGAAGCATGGTACCTGCAGTAGCCAGATATTAAACATCCACACTGATTTATATAATTTAGGAGAAATGGGAAGGGACAGGGGATCAAAAAATATAATTATGAGACTCAAAGTGCTAAAAGTAAGAGACATATAAGAATATTATTTCCCAGATGGGTTCTCAGGAGCTAACATAGGAACATACATCCATGAAAGACGGCTGCACTCACAGGCTACAAGTCGAGATACTGAGACTGAGTATTTGTCCTTGAAAAACAACCATCCACTAACATAATTCACAAAGATCTGGACACTCTTACTATTTCTTGGTAGATGCAAAGAGGGGCCTTTTTTTTTTTTTTTAGATTTTTTTATGTGTACTATTTTAAAGTCTTTACCGATTTGTTACAATATTGCTTCTGTTTTATGTTTGGATTCTTTGACCCTGAGGCAAGTAGGATCTTAGCTCCTGACCAGGAATCAAGCCAGCACTCCCTGCAGTGGAAGGTGAAGTCTTAACCACTGGGCCACCAGGGAAGTACTAAAGAGGGACCACTTTAAAGAGTTAACTTCCACAACTAAAGGCTATTCATCTGTGGTTTTACAAAATGGTAGTTTGAAATTTTTTATCCCTAGAAATGAAAAATGTTCTAAATGTCCTTTGGAGATTCATGGAGTCAACACTTTACCACATAGCAAATTACCAGATAGTGAAATCATTACTTGATCTAAATGCTACATGGATTATATGACTATTTGTAAAGTTCAGCACCTGGCTCCCCACAGAGAGTTACTAACCATTTATTAGCCATGAAGACACAAAAAAGTCAGTTGGATGTCACCAGATGAGGAGAGGCCTGTCTCACAGAGCCCGGCTGCCCTCAGTGATGGAGGAACCAGGGCAATGCTCAGGCCCTCCTCCAGCAGCCCCGCAAGGAACACTTCATACTCACCTGGCCAACACACAGAGATTTTAACATGCTTTCAGGTAAAACTGATTTCATGTCACAATATTCCAATGCTATTAAAAAGTTCTAACCATTTCCAATAATCAGAAAATACCTCTGTATTTGCAAGATTTATCTCACAGAAAATCCACTTAGAGTTTCATAATGCTCAGTTCAGATCATAAAGCCCAGCTGAGTTGGATTAGCAGAATGTTGGCTTTTAGAATTAACCCTTCTACTAGATGGTTGAATATGAATATGCTTTCTCATCTCTGAAGGAGAGTGGTTTTAGTCAAAGGTTTACAGTGTTCAAAAGGGGCAAGGAGTAACAGATCACTTTGAAATATGATGAAAGCTAAGGACTTTGTTCATAGGAGGGCAATGAACAAATGTATATGCAAATAAACACAGAGTGTCTGGAATAATGTTTTCTGAGATTTTACATCCTGAAGACCAGCTACAGGTTCTGCTTAGATTTCCCCATGAGATGGCTTCCCAAATCCTTTCTAGCTCTGCTATGCCATGCATGCTGTAGACTGGGGTGTTGCTTATATCCTTAACTACACACACAAGTTTCCATCCTCTCAGTGTGTTGGTTGGTGGAGGTCATTCTCTTCCTCTAACCCCATTTTTCTAACCTGTTCCTTGAAGAATAAGGACTAATCTCTCACTCATGAGGACAAGCCCAGGACATCTCAGAGCAGTGCTCCCCCTCTTTACTGTGCACTCGAACCACCTGTAGATCTGGGGGAAACGCAGATTCCCATTCAGCAGGTTCAGGCAGGGCTGTGAGTCAACATTTCTGACCAGCTCCGAGGGATCACTCTGGTAGATGCCTCCTCTCAACCCCCACCCCGGTTCCCTAAAACCCTTCTCAGCCCAAGGGCAGCTCACCATGGTGTTTCTGTGAAATCCTCAAGTGACTTCTATAAGGTCTGAAGTTCTTTTAAAACATTCAAATCTATCCCACCTGTCCCCAACCCGCAACTGCTTTAGAAGAAAAAACTATGTGTAATACATCATTATGGGCAGGGAGGCCTAGCGTGCTGTGATTCATGGGGTGGCAAAGAGTCGGACACGACTGAGAGACTGAACTGAACTGAACTGAACTGAATACGTCCTTGTGTCACAATAGGAGAAAAAACCTGGGTTTGAACACCATAACCTAACAATGTGGTTTTTGGCACAATGTTCACCTCTCTTAGTTTCATCTCTAAAACTGTCCTGTTGAAAAACTTAAAAGAGATAATGCTGGATGGAAATTATTATATATAGGATGGATAAACAACAAAGTCCTACTGTATAGTACAGGGAACTATCTTCAATATCCTGTGATAACCATAACAGAAAAGAGTATGAAAAAGAATATATACGTGTAACTGGAGCCACTCTGCTGTATTGCAGAAATTAATACAACATTATAAATCAACTATACTTCAATAAAGTTTTTTTTAAAAAGACAATGCTAGTAAAGCAACCAGCGTTGCCAGTCCTAATGACAACCTTGATTCAGCATCAACCCTAACCTTTCCTGATATAGAAATACCCCAAGAATAGTGGAATATAGAATCCACCAATTCCTCCTGACAAGATCTAAACTTAAATATCTAAACATCCTCTTTGTGTCCCCCCCATATGACTCCAGTGTGCAAAGAATGATCTGAGAAGACAAGATTTATTCTCCTTCACAACTCTGAACTTCTAGCAACAACACAGGGACCTGGAGAATTAGCTTTCTCACATGTGAAGTGAGGCAGAACAAATGTCTACAGGGGCTAAAAAGTTTGCCTTCCACAACAAAATGTGTGCACCTCTCTCAATCTCTAAGTACCCCTTCATTTTCCAGATTAAACACAATTCTAATAATACTCAAGATTAATCTGCTGTACTCCAAACGACGGTACTGTTCTCCCAGTTCCTGTGCTTCACATTTATTTCTGCATCCATCCTTTAACCAGTCGTGAACTGTGCAGTCCTTGCTATAGATTAATCAAAGCAAAACATTTATACATTCTGTTTCCTGTTGTTAAGAATCTTCCCTACGTATTTCTGTTCACCATCAGGAGGCTATGGATAACCTTGTGAAGTCAACTAACACTAACGGGAATATATGTGTATCATGCAACAAATATCTGAGCTATAAAGTTAAGACAAGTCACACTAAAAGGGCACTAAGAAAGCACAATATTAAAAGGAATATGAAATAAATCTGTTAGGAAAAAACGACCATATGAAGGCGAGCATATCACTTGCCCCTCCCACTCCTCTGCATAAAAGAGTTTCATGCATCACTTTTGCTCAGACTAGCAAATAATTACATACTGTTCTCAATCAGTAAATTAATTTTAGTTTATTGATTAGATCAATATTTTAATAAATCAACAATCTTAAGGCTTCCTTGGTGGCTCAGTGGTAAACTGCCAGCTAATACAGGAGACACAGGTTCTATCTCTGGTCTGGGAAGATCCCACATGCCTTGAAGCAACTAAGCCCATGCACTACAACTATCATGCCTATGCTCTAGAGACTGGGAGCCACAAATACTTAAGCTAGTGTGCCTAGACCCCATGCTCTGCAAAACAGAGGCCACCACAATGGGGAGCCCAGGCACCGCAACTAGAGAGTAACCCCCACCACTGCGATGAAGAGAAATGCCCTCCCAGGAACAAAGACACAGCACGGCCAAAAATAAATTAATTAATTAATTACCTTTTTTTTTTTAGGAAAAAAAACAAACAATTTTAGCTGAGTGAGTATCACCCCTCACAATACATCAAAATCACCCAAAGTTAAACAGACAGAAAGATGCAGATAGAAGAAATGAAAGGATGAAGATGGAGGACTCATCCCACTCCCAGAGATGATTTTGCTAGGATTGGGTAGAACCCAACCACCAGTATCTTTTAAGCACCTCAGCAGATTCTAATGTGTAACTAGAGTGGAGAATCGCTACTTAATCTTTAGTTTTTTAATCACTTCAAGAAAGTACAGACTTAAAACACATACTGAGATTATAGACTACTTCTTCCTATTTCTTTAGTCTCTCCTGTACTCTCCAGCTTTTCAACAGTGAGCCTGTATTGCTATCAAAAAAAAAATTGTGAATAAAAACTAATAGAAAACCACAAAATGCCAAGCATATATGACTTTTATATTTTCTGCTTCTATATTCAAAGACACACTAGAATCCATAATCTTATGAGACGTCCCCTCTTTCCACACCTCCAAGAGTCAGTATAAAACAGGCTATCATCACAGAAAATAATAATGATCAAATTCATGAATTCTATAGTTCTGGTGAGAGACTATGTATTTGTCACCTTAAGTCTGGGGTTTACAAAGCACCAGAATCTAATTGGTTGCCCCCATTGGAATTATGTACAGAGTTCTGAAAATTCCCCCAGACCCAGGCAATAACCCAGAGCAATTAATCAGAACCTCTGGGCTGGGACCCACAGTTTTGTTTTGTTTTGTTTTTTCATATCCCCAGGTGATTCCAACATGCAACCAAGGCTGGGAACCATTGACTTAAAGAATTAATTAAAAAAAAAAGAATTAATTAATACAAGTCTCTAGAGATAAGCTTCTACTGGATTGAAAGCACAATATGTTGAAATTCTGACACTGGTATAATTTCAAAAAATGGTCAGTGTGGATATGCATTGATATTCAAACAGCACACTAAATAATAAATGCGTTCACTGTTCTCCTTTTTAATTGGGAATAAGTCACTATCTTCTACATTTAAATACAAGAAGTTCTGAAATCACTGTTATCTGTCAGTCACACATTTTGACCAAGAAAGGAATATGGACAAGACAAAATTCGACAAAAAAAAAAATGTTTTCACATATTCTACATTTATTTTACCTGAGTAGGCATTATTCTTGGGGTAATTTTGCTACCTAGAAGTCAGAATCGTACTCTCATATTGCCTGAGATTCTCAGATGAAAGGCCTAAATGCTCATCATTTTCTTATTTGTAAATCTGAAATAAAAGTGCATCTGTTTAACTTTTTTTTTATTTTACTTTACAATACTGTATTGGTTTTGCCATACATTGACATGAATCCGCCATGGGTGTACATGAGTTCCCATTCCTCAACACCCCCCCACCCCCCACCCCATATCATCTCTCTGGATCATCCCCGTGCACCAGCCCCAAGCATCCTGTATCTTTATTGAACATAGACTTGCAGTTCGTTTCTTACAGGATAGTATACATTTTCAGTGCCATTCTCCCAAATCATCCCACCCTCTCCCTCTCCCTCAGAGTCCAAAAGTCTGTTCTATACATCTGAGTCTCTTTTGCAGTCTCGCATACAGTGTTATCATTACCATCTTTCTAAATTCCATATATATGTGTTAGTATACTGT
Source organism: Redunca redunca (assembly GCA_006410935.1). NCBI lineage: Eukaryota > Metazoa > Chordata > Mammalia > Artiodactyla > Bovidae > Redunca > Redunca redunca. The sequence continues at coordinate 75,463 of SJYQ01000155.1, read as the reverse complement.
ATTGGTGTTTTTCTTTCTGGCTTACTTCACTCTGTATAATAGGCTCCAGTTTCATCCATCTCATTAGAACTGATTCAAATGTATTCTTTTTAATGGCTGAGTAATACCCCATTGTGTATATGTACCACAGCTTTCTTATCCATTCATCTGCTGAGGGACATCTAGGTTGTTTCCATGTCCTGGCTATTATAAACAGTGCTGCAATGAACATTGGGGTGCATGTGTCCCTTTCAATTCTGGTTTCCTCGGTGTGTATGCCCAGCAGTGGGATTGCTGGGTCATATGGCAGTTCTATTTGCAATTTTTTAAGGAATTTCCACACTGTTTTCCATANGATCTAGTTTCATTCTTTTACAAGTGGTTGACCAGTTTTCCCAGCACCACTTGTTAAACAGATTGTCTTTACTCCATTGTATATTCTTGCCTCCTTTGTCAAAGATAAGGCGTCCATAGGTGTGTGGACTTATCTCTGGGCTTTCTATTTTGTTCCATTGATCTATATTTCTGTCTTTGTGCCAGTACCATACTGTCTTGATGACTGTGGCTTTGTAGTAGAGCCTGAAGTCAGACAAGTTGATTCCTCCAGTTCCATTCTTCTTTCTCAAGATTGCTTTGGCTTTTCGAGGTTTTTTTGTATTTCCATACAAATCTTGAAATTATTTGTTCTAGTTCTGTGAAAAATACTGCTGGTAGCTTGATAGGGATTGCATTGAATCTTTAGATTGCTTTGGGTAGTATACTCATTTTCACTATGTTCATTCTTCCAATCCATGAACATGGTATATTTCTCCATCTATTAGCATCCTCTTTGATTTCTTTCACCAGTGTTTTATAGTTTTCTATGTATGGGTCTTTAGTTTCTTTAGGTAGATATATTCCTAAGTATTTTATTCTTTTTGTTGCAATGGTGAATGGAATTGTTTCTTTAATTTCTTTTTCTACTTTCTCATTATTAGTGTATAGGAATGCAAGGGATTTCTGTGTGTTGATTTTATATCCTGCAACTTTACTATATTCATTGATTAGCTCTAGGAATTTTCTGGTGGAGTCTTTAGGGTTTCCTATGTAGAGGATCATGTCATCTGCAAACAGTGAAAGCTTTACTTCTTCTTTTCCAATGTGGATTCCTTTTATTTCTTTTTCTGCCCTGATTGCTGTGGCCAAAACTTCCAGAACTATGTTGAATAGTAGCAGTGAAAGTGGACACCCTTGTCTTGTTCCTGACTTTAGGGGAAATGCTTTTAATTTTTCACCATTGAAGATAATCTTTGCTGTGGGTTTGTAATATATAGCTTTTATTATGTTGAGGTATGTTCCTTCTATTCCTGCTTTCTGGAGCACTATCAGCAACTATATGCCAATAAAATGGACAATGTGGAAGAAATGGACAAATTCTTAGAAAAAGTACAACTTTCCAAAACTGAACCAGGAAGAAATAGAAAATCTTAACAGACCCATCACAAGCATGGAAATTGAAACTGTAATCAGAAATCTTCCAGCAAACAAAAGCCCAGGTCCAGACGACTTCACAGCTGAATTCTACCAAAAATTTAGAGAAGAGCTAACACCTATCCTACTCAAACTCTTCTAGAAAACTGCAGAGGAAGGTCAACTTCCTAACTCATTCTATGAGGCCACAATCACCCTAATACCAAAACCTGACAAAGATGCCACAAAAAAAAGAAAACTACAGGCCAATATCACTGATGAACATAGATACAAAAATCCTCAACAAAATTCTAGCAATCAGAATCCAACAACATATTAAAAGATCATACACCATGACCAAGTGGGCTTTATCCCAGGGATGCAAGGATTCTTCAATACCCACAAATCAATCAATGTAATTCACCACATTAACAAATTAAAAAATAAAAGCCATATGATTATCTCAATAGATGCAGAGAAGGCCTTTGACAAAATTCAACATCCATTTATCATCTGTTTAACTTTTAAAGAAGCTCTGTTGTTCTTTATTATTCTCACCATGCACCCCCAGGCCTCCTTTCCTCCTCCCTTACTGAGGAAACTGGTGCTTTGGTTTTGGTGCAGATCTATTCTCTGCTCTCTGGGGTAAGAATTAGCCCACAGATAACACTCACTTCTGTGCCTGAAGACTTTCCAGACCCAAGCAGCAGAGAATTTTAATAGTATGCAAAACACTGCAATTAAACAGCTTTTAACTGTTATTTTTACATGAACAAAACCTCTATTTTCATAGTTGTACTGTGCTGATGTGCTCAGTCATGGCCAACTCTTTGCAACCCCATGGACTGTAGCCCACCAGATTCCTCTGTCCATGGAATTTTCCAGGTAAGAATACTGGAGTGGGTTGCCATTTCCTTCCCACAGGAGTGGGCCTGGGGGAATTTTCAGAACTCTGCACATAATTCCAGTGGGGGCAACCAAGTAGATTCTGGTAGGTTGTAAGGAGATCTTCCTGACACAGGAATTGAACCCTAGTCTCCTGTATTGCAGGCAGATTCTTTACCACTGTGCCAACTGGGAAGCCAAGGAGAAATTAAATCGCCGTCCATTGGCTGTCCACCAACTTCTGTCACAGTACATGTAACCAAAAGGGAAATTCTGGAGGGCATTATTAAATGAATTCAAAACATCTAAGAAATTCTTTTGAAGAAATGGATTCATCCTTTTCCACTTGAAGGCATTATACATTTGCAGTCATCTTTTCTAGAGCATACTAGGATTCTCAGCAGACTGGCCTTTTCCTTTTCAGTCCCAGGAAGGAATGATTTAGGTGTATTAGGTGTATTATTTTGTTCTCCAAGCCAAAAGCATGGCTGAAGGGGAGAAGAGAGCGTGCGGCGGGAGAATTGATGCATTCCACAAAACAAAGATTATAGGCCAAACTTAGGAGTGGAAAAAATAATGAAACAGGTGGTTCTTATCTCCCCTATTAAAATGAGTAAATTCATTCAGCAACATTTTATTAAACACCTCAGCGGTAAAGAATCCTGCAATGCAGGAGATGAGGATTCATTCCGGGTTGGGAAGATCCCCTGGAGGAAGGCACGGCAACCCACCCTAGTATTCTTGCCTGGAGAATCCCATGGACAGAGGAGCCTAGCAGGCTACAGTCCATAGGGTCACAAAGAGTCAGACACAACTGAAGTGACTTAGCACACAAGCAAGCACATACAGTGCCACTCTGTGTGTACTGGAGACACAAGTCCCAACAGTCTCTGCTACCCTGGGAGTTAGAATACAAGGAGGGCAGAAATTAAACTGGTTATCACAACACCGTTTTACTTATGAGGCAGCAATACGGGGTGATAGGGTAGCATAAAAGGAGAAGTGATCTGGTCTGGAAGTCAGTATAAATTCTCTGGAGAGGACCCCTAATCTGGACTCTGAAGGATGGGGTGGCAGCCAGCCAAGCAAAGAAGAAGTTAATTTTGTGGGCAAGGAATGCAAAAGTCAGCATAGCTGTGGTGCAGAGAAGGAGGGGAAGCAAGAGAAGATTGGCAAGGCAGTCAGGTACCGGTGGGAAGAGGCAATTTTGCTCCAGACAACTGAGTGTGAGTTGTCTGAGTGCTCCAACTGAGTGTGAGGACCGGTGGAAATCAGTGGAGCCATCAGGTAGGAAGATAGACATCTGAGTGTGGTGCAGAAGAGGAGCCATCTAAGCCAGGGATACACTGATGGGAGCTATGGATGTAGAGATGGGAAAAACTACAAGAGTTGGTGGAAAATACACTAAATTATGGGCTTCCAATTTTTTAAAAATCTGAATATCCCTTTGAAATCAACAGTTTGCACTTATAATAACCCCAAACATACCTGCTTCAAGGAACGAGCCCTAAAAAACATATAAACTATCACCAGTCAATTGGATGACTTTTCATGTACACAGAGTAAAGGACCAAACTGGAATTTTCAATCTTCGTTTGTGATTATAAATACAATCACTAATAATTATTACTTTGGTCAAAGAAAAAAATATGGATCTTTTGTATAGCTAAATTAAATAATTATGCTGCCCGGGAAGAACCCTGAATCTACTTGTGGAAGGACATCAATCTCTGCGCATACATTAGGCACAGAGTAGGAAAGACAATGGGGAAGATGAGAGAGTAAAGGAAAATTAATTATAATTATGGAAATGCAGCTGAAAGAACAAAGGCTTAAATTTGTAACACAGGTCTAAGGGGACATAATTCTCATAAGTAACCATTTAAAACGTGAGAAGTCTGCAAATCAGAAGTTAAAGTTGACTGTTTATTAGATATTTCTTTCTAACTTAGTAAGTGGAAAACTGGTATTCCCAAGCATAAAGGAATAAAACAGTCAGTAGCCTGCCTGCTTGGCTGGACTCCCAGTGACCAGAGGTTTGAGAGAATTTGAGAGATTATGGGAAAGGCCAGCCAAGGATATCACTTAACCCAACAAGCTCATTGCAGACAACAACTAAAGCTTCAAAGACTGAACACTGTTCACTTCTCATCCACCAGGGCTTCCCAAGGTGTCCAGATCTTCAATTTGCCATTTTCGTACACACTCCACCTGGGTCTTTTCATGCCCTCCATCATTAGAGAGTATGAATGACCTTGACACAGAAAGCATGACAAGAGAGAACACAGTGGGTCCAGTCACCCCCACCCCCAGAAGCCCACTGAATCAGATTCCCAATGGGGGGGAAGAGGCTGAGACATCTCACCACGGATTTTTATAAATCTGATTGCTTTTTGGTTCTGATTAGTCCAGATACACAATCTTGCAAGAAGCAAGCACAATAAAGAACACCAGTACCTTGGGGAAAAGGACGTCACTTGAATCCAAACTGTTAGTGGACACAGACTGGCCTGACATGGCTCTAGAGAGGACCAAGGAGAACTGCCAGGGGTAAGGAGGGTGGGATTCCATTTATTCAGAATCACATGACCTGAGTCCCTATTACGTGCGCAGCCTGCTGCTGCTGCTGCTGCTGCTGCTAAGTTGCTTCAGTCGTGTCCAACTCTGTGCGACCCCAGAGACGGGAGCCCACCAGGCTCCCCCGTCCCTGGGATTCTCCAGGCAAGAACACTGGAGTGGGTTGCCATTTCCTTCTCCAATGCGTGAAAGTGAAGTCATTCTGTCGTGTCGGACCCTCAGCAACCCCATGGACTACACAGCCTTCCAGGCTCCTCTGTCCATGGGATTTTCCAGGCAAGAAGCACATGGAATAGCACAGACAGTACTCTGAGAATTACAATCAGAGCACCAGTCATTCTCAGAGACAAGCTGGGGAAGAGCTCATTTCAGTTAAGTCACTCAGTCGTGTCTGACTCCTTGCTACCCCATGGGCTGCAGCACGCTGGGCTTCCCTGGCCATCACCAACTCCGGGAGCTTGCTCGAACTCATATCCATCCAGTTAGTGATGCCATCCAACCGTCTCATTCTCTGTCATCCCCTTCTCGTCCTGCCCTCAATCTTTCCCAGCATGGGGGTCTTTTCCAGTGAGTCAGTTCTTTGCATCAGGCAGCCAAAGTATTGGAGTTTCAGCTTCAGCATCAGGCCTTCCAGTGAATTTTTAGGACTGATTTCCTTTAGGATAGACTGGTTTGATTTCCTTGCAGTCCAAAACCACAGTTCAAAATCATCAATTCTTCGGCACTCAGCTTTCTTTATAGTCGAACTCTCACATCCATACATAACTACTGGAAAAACTATAGCTTTGACTAGACAGAACTTTGTTGGCAAGTAATGCCTCTATGAAAATAATTCAGATAATTCATAGAGGCTTCCTAAGGCTTCTGGGGGTAGTGCCCATAACAGTGTAAGAAGAGACAGAGACAGAGGTCAGCAGGACTGGGAGAAGGACAGGAGCAACTTCATACCTGGTCCATCCTCCAGAGCCCGCAGAAATCCACGTGCAGAAACATGGAGAAAAGAAAAGGGGCAGGGACCAGGCAGGGACCCGCACCCCTCACCAAGAGTCCTCAGGGCAAAGGAAGCCAGGCCTCAGCTAGAGGGAATTAGAAATGGACATTGGGTGGGCCTGAAGGGAGACAGCAGGTCCTCTTTGCAGAGTCCTAGGTGACAGAGGGGTCAGGGTGAAACCAAGTATTCACAGAAGATGGAAGCAGAGTCTTGATCATCTCACCACAAATGAGAAACAAACAGGGGCTGGGGTGTGGCTCAAAGACCTTTGCTTTCCCCATCTCTCTTCCTGGTACCAAAATCTGAGGATTTTGAATTCTTCAAGAAGAAGAACTATAGCAGGGCCAGAAGAATGCCCACCCTCAGCCCCGAGCCAGGGGTAAGGGAGGAGACAGGATTTAAATGACTTTGACCTTAACATTTCAAACTTGACTAGACCTCAACTAGGCTTCCCAGGTGGCACAGTGGTAAAGAACCCACTTGCCAGTGCAGGAGATACAGGAGACTTGGGTTCAATCCCTGGGTCAGGAAAATCCCCTGGAGTAGGAAATGGAACCCACTCCAGTATTCTTGCCTGGAGAAATTCACGGACAGAGGAGCCTGGCAGGCTACAGTCTATAGGGTCACAAACAGTCAGGAGCAACTAAGCACGCATGAGCACACAGCACCTCAATAACCAAAAGTAGCCAAAAAGCATTAATACAATTTGCCCAAGATATTGCAAAGATTATTTTTCAAAGTAGTAATTGGTGAACAATAAAGCAATTTTGTGTACATTAGTGTTAGTCACCCAGTCGTGTCCAGCTTGTTGTGATCCCATGGTCAGTAGCCCATCAGGTTCCTCTGTCCATGGGATTTCCCAGCCAAGAATACTGGAGTGGGTTCTCATTCCTTTCTCCAGGGGATCTTCCCAACCCAGGGATCAAACCCAGGCCTCCTGCATTGCAGGCAGATTCTTTACCATCTGAGCCACCAGGGAAGCTGTTTTAGTAATTGGTGAAAAATAAAACAACTTTGTGTACACACTACAATAAATTGAGAATGCTCAATAAACAAGTTATAAATGGAACGCCCATCATGAAGAAAGAAAAAAGGGGGGAAGAGGAGTAAAAATAATGAATTTTGATATAAAAAGCATTTCACTGAGGTTTTGAGAATTTTCTCTGTCTCCAAGAGAGGAAGGAAGAACATCATGTGACCAAAAGGTTATAAAGTAAATCTGCCTCACCAGCTCACAATAAAGTTTATGTCTAACTACACACAAGTGTCTAACTTTTGTTAAGGCCTGAATGGCGAACTCTAACTTGTCTCAAGCAAGGAATAAGTACATAGACCAACTTGGTTGGTTGCTGCTGTTCAGTCATGTTCAACTCTTTGCAACCCCATGGACTGCAACATGCCAGGTTTCCCTGTCCCTCACCATCTCCCAGAGTTTGCTCAAACTCATGTCTATTGAGTCGATGATGGTCAGTTAATTCATAGCAAATTCCTCAAACAGCCTCTATTTAAAAGTGGCCTGAGGAGGTGCCTGAGCATTTCTTGACATTTTAACACTTAGAAGACATTTAGAGGTCATCTGTTCTAAAGAGCAGCATTTGCAGACATGGAAACTTGGTCCAAAGCACAAAGTTCACAGCAACCCAGTGGGAGGGTGACCCCTGCAAGAGGCCTCGATCTCTTTGCTGAGCCCTCACTGCCTCTGGCTATTCGCAAGATGCCCTTAACATCACAGACCTGTCCTCCATGCTTTCTGCCTTAGTATGGGGCTAAAGAGGAATCCACTGGGCAAAGCTGCTTCCAAAATTAGTTCTATTAAATTTACAACATTTATATATATTATACAGTCTCTTCTTTAAGGCCTTTTTTTTTTTTTAACTCTTTGTCTCAATTTGTCTTTGAAATTTTTTCCATGTAGTGTTCCTCTCCTGAAGAAGGCAATGGCACCCCACTCCAGTACTCTTGCCTGGGAAATCCCATGAGCGGAGGAGCCTGGTGGGCTGCAGTCCCTGGGGTCACGAAGAGTTGGACACAACTAAGCGACTTCACTTTCATTTTCACTTTCATGCATTGGAGAAGGAAATGGCAACCCACTCCAGTGTTCTTGCCTGGAGAATCCCAGGGACGGCAAAGCCTGGTGGGCTGCCATCTATGGGGTCACACAGAGTTGGACACAACTGAAGCAACTTAGCAGTATTCCTCTCCAAGAAATAATACTCTTGATCTTAATGATGCCCACAATATCTTGACTATCATTGCATTAATAGGTATTCTCTATGCACTGGTATTTTTCTGGACCCAGAAGAGAATGTTTATAACAGTCATTGGCTGGAAAAGCCAGGCTTTGACTCAGTAAAGCAATGACACTCTAATAAAAAAAAATAAAAAATAAAAAAGGTAGTAATGCCCTAAACCCCTAAAGCAGGCAGGCTGCTTAAGTCATAACTTGCTAATAAACTGGTCTAAATTAATAAGAACCCTAATTCACTTCTGTATAACTTCATTCTCCTTGCATATTTACCAGGCAGGATCTGAGAGGATGGAATTCCAGTGAGGTAAACCTCTCCACTCTTCTTCTGTGAATAAATGGCATTTGTCCTAAAAACCTGTCAGTCCTTGCTACTGGTCTCCCTATGGTCAGGAAGGGCTTAGGAACACACACACACCCCAATCCCCCACCACCTCCACCCAAAAGGACATGCTGCTTTTTGCCAGTGCAAAGGTAACTACAAATTTTACATTCAAATAAGAATCCTACTTATGTTGCTTTTCCAATATCACAATTATAACAATGCTAGAAATAAAAATTAAGTCACCTCCAAGGTGACTTGGAGAAACTCAAATGTTTGAAAAAGCTTATGTGCATTAGAAATTATATATGTTAAATAGCAAATATACTGACAATTGGTTTAAGAATCTGTGTTCCAAGTCAGAAAAAAATAAAGCAATTCACAACAGCCAAAAGAAAGAGCTGAGGATACAGGTCATTTTCAAATGAGAACAATTTACGAAAATATAAGCCATTAAAGCAAGGTTCATACTATACAAATTATTCTTTGCCCAAGTTTTTTCTCTATATCAAACAAATTAGAAACAAAATCCAACTAGAAAAAGCCTTTAGCAGTTGGCTTCTTTGATAGGCTTATAATCCCTTTGGATTCAATAGACTCACTAAAAATCAGGGCAAAGGACAGACAAGTGGGGAAAAAAAAGAAAAAAGAAAAACCCCATCATAATTCCTACCAGAGGTCTTCTCCTCACTGACACAGAATTAAGTCAATTCAATCAGCTCATTACTGTTAGCCAGCACCCACCGTTTCCTACCTGTTCCAAATATTCTATTCCTAGATCAGGATTGCTGCAAAAATGAGAAAAGATAAAAGACTGGACAGAAACTGAAGGTTAGCGTTACTCTTTGGTTTGTGGGATCGTGGGTAATTTTCTACATTGTTCCAATGAGAACTCACTTCCTCTATATTCAGAAAAGGAGGCTATGAATGCACTTTATGACCTGTGAAAGAGTTTACAAATGTTACATTTTTATCTTTACTCTTATTGACCTCTATAACCCACCTGTAAGCTATGTGACCAACCTAGATGGCATATTCAAAAACAGAGACATTATTTTGCCAACAAAGGTCTGTCTAGTCAAGGCTATGATTTTTCCAGTGGTCATGTATGGACGGGAGAGTTGGACTGTGAAGAAAGCTGAGTGCCAAAGAATTGATGCTTTTGAACTGTGGTGTTGGAGAAGACTCTTGAGAGTCCCTTGGACTGCAAGGAGATCCAACCAATCCATTCTGAAGGAGATCAGCCCTGGGTGTTCTTTGGAAGGAATGATGCTGAAGCTGAAACTCCAGTACTTTGGCCACCTCATGCAAAGAGCTGACTCATTGGAAAAGACTCTGATGCTGGGAGGGATTGGCGACAGAAGGAAAAGGGGATGACAGAGGATGAGATGGCTGGATGGCATCACCAACTTGATGGATGTGAGTCTGAGTGAACTCCAGGAGTTGGTGATGGACAGGGAGGCCTGGCGTGCTGCAATTCATGGGGTCGTAAAGAGGTCGGACACGACCGAGCGACTAAACTGAACCGAAGCTATGTGAGAGCTTGCAGCTGCTCAGTGGCTTTAGAGAGTTCCAGGAAAACATCTACCTTTGTTTCATTGACTATGCCAAAGCCTTTGACTGTGTGGATCACAACAAACTGTGGGAAATTTTGAAAGAGATGGGAATACCAGACTACCTAACCTGCCTCCTGAGAAATCTGTATGCAGGTCAAGAAGCAATAGTTAGAACCAGACATGGAACAATGGACTAGTTCCAAATTGGGAAAGGAATACGTCAAGGCTGTATATTGTCACCCTGCTTATTTAACTTATATGCACAGTACATCATGCAAAATGTCAGGCTGGATGAAACTCAAGTTGGAATCAAGATTGTCGGGAGAAATATCAATAACCTCAGATATGGAGATGACACCACCCTTATGGCAGAAAGCAAAGAGGAACTGAGGAGCCTCTTGATGAAAGTGAAAGAGGAGAGTGAAAAAGTTGGCTTAAAATTCAACATTCAGTCAATGAAGATCATGGCATCCAGTCCCATCATTTCATGGCAAATAGATGGGAAAAACAATGGAAACAGTGACAGACTATTCTCTTAGGCTCCAAAATCACAGATGGTGACTGCAGCCATGAAATTAAAAGACATTTGCTCCTTGGAAGAAAAGCTATGACAAACTTAGACAGCATATTAAAAAGCAGAGACACTACTTTGCCAACAAAGGTCCGTCTTGTCAAAGCTATGGTTTTTGCAGTAGTCATGTATGGATGTGAGAGTTGAACCATAACAAAAGCTGAGTGCCAAAGAACTGACGTGTTTGAACTGTGGTGTTGGAGAAGACTCTTGAGAGTCCCTTGGACTGCAAGGAGATCAAACCAGTCAATCCTAAAGGAAATCAGTCCTGAATATTCACTGGAAGGCCTGATGCTGAAACTCCAATACTTTGGCCACCTAATGCGAAGAACTGACTCACTGGAAAAGACCCTGACGCTGGGAAAGATTGAGGGCAGGAGAAGAAGGGGATGACAGAGAATGAGATGGTTGGATGGCATCACTAACTGGATGGATATGAGTTTGAGTAAGCTCCAGGAGTTGGTGATGGACAGGGAAGCCTTGGCATGCCGCAGTCCATGGAGTCACAAAGAACTGGACATGACTGAGCTACTGAACTGAACTGAGTGGCTTTAGTCATATCCCACTCTTTGGGACCCCATGAACCATAGCCTGCCAGGCTTCTCCGTCCATGCAATTTTCCTAGCAAGAATACTGGAGTGGGTTGCCACGCCCTCCTCCAGAAGGTCTTCCCAACCCAGATCTCCACCATTCAAGGTGGAGTCTTTATCACTGAGCCACCAGGGCAGCCCACCTAGTCCTCATTTTAAAGTGGCTCTTTTCTCCTGGGAATACTACTTAAGTATGCATATTCTAAAAGTCTATTATCTTGCAGAGGAAATGGTTCTTTTCTGTTTATAATGAATGGGGTTTTGTTTCTTTTTGTTTGCCTTGGTTTTGTAAGGAGAGTTACCAGCAGACCTGGAGAAGCTCCTCTAAAAGAAATCTGATCTTTCTAACTCAACACGTCCTGTCCCCTATCTTTTCTCAGAAATGTTCAGACATTCTCTATAAAAATGATATCATTAGTGCTCTCCTGGCTTAAAATATACTAAGAATCCTCACAGTTCTCCATTAAGTTAAATAAACTTCTGTCTTCACAGGCATTACTTTTCTGCAGAGTAAATACACAGCAAGAGCAGAAGCATCATACTTTCCTGAATCACACAGCCTTTGGCATAGAGATCCAAAAATGATACTTTATACTATCAGAAATACTTAAGGCTACTCCTTTACTATAAATGAAGCGAATCATAATTCTAATTGGTTTTAATCCTTTTAATCTTGAGAAGATTTGCTATCTCTAAATCCTCTCAAAAGAGCAATTCGTCAATGTAAGAAGGAACCAACTCATATTTTAAGTATTCTGCTGCCCCCTTGTGTATCTCACATTTAGAGACAAGACAGCTCACGAAACACATACAAGTGTAATCCTCAGAAATACTTCAATGGAATCTTGGAACCTAGAATTGGAAAGAACCTAAAAAATTATGGAGAATGGCACACTCATTTCACAGAGGAGAAAACTGAGATCTGAAGGACTATATAACTTGGTCAAGATCAGATATGGTTAGTTAATAGCGGAGCAAACACTGCTGAATAGAACTTCAACCTCTCAGAGTGTTAATTGCTCTATTAAAATGGAGATGGAGCCTGGAAGAAAACAGTGGGGTTCTGGAGTTAAGCAGATATGAATTTGATTTTAGATCACAACTTTGCAACGGTCCAAAAACCTCTTTCCCCATCCATAAAGTGGGATGAATAATAACTATGGCAAAGGTGTTAAAAAGATTCAGTAGGACTGTTTCTCAAGCCATCACCATAACTTCCAGCAATACAGTAATTCACTAAGTGGTAACACAACTATAAAAATACATAGAAAATCATTTTTAAGTTGTTATAGCCTTTAGATGTCTGGACAAAGGTATTCTAAAATAACGAATGAATAAAACCTGAACTTTTTCAAAACTGGCATGAAACTTGGAAAAGAATGCAATTTTTATAACTCCTGTGTTTCCTTGATTATCATATTTTATTACAAGTAAATTTGTAACAGAAAACACCACACTTTGTAACAGCAAAAAAAATTTGTAAATTTTTAACAGCAAACACTGTGTGAAAGATGAAGCTAGGAACAGGGTCCTTAGATGAGGCTCACAGGAAAACAAAACAGAACTCAGTGCCAAAGTGTTAAGTTACAATATTTTCATCTCCTTTGCTAAGAGGTCTTCACCGATACCATGCTGAGAGAGAGTCAGCCTTGGGTAGAGGCTAAAATTTTAGCTCTGACTTTGCTAATAACTGGTTATGCCAACTTGGACTGGTCTTTTCCTCTCTTCCTCCCTTTCTTGACCTGTAAATGAAGGCATCCAAGGCAATGGCACCCCACTCCAGTATTCTTGCCTGGAAAACCCCGTGGGCGGAGGAGACTGTAGGCTGCAGTCCATGGGGTCGCTAAGAGTCAGACACGACTGAGCGACTTCACTTTCACTTTTCACTTTCATGCACTGGAGAAGGAAATGGCAACCCACTCCAATGTTCTTGCCTGGAGAATTCCAGGGAAGGCGGAGCCTGGTGGGCTGCCCTCTATGGGGTCGCACAGAGTTGGACACAACTGAAGTGACTTAGCAGCTATCTAGCAAAGTTCCATAGCAAGGTGGTATAATGAACGTGAAAAAAACATGGCAAAGCATGCTTTGACAAAGTAGAGTTAAGTTCATCTTAAAGTTAATCTAAAGCAATAAAAAACATTATGTCTGCACTAACTTGAGGAAGAAAAACCAAACTGACAAATAGAAGGCAGGTTAGGTTAAGGATTCTGTTCAGCCGCACTGTACTCATGAACTCTCTCTTCTCGCTACAGTTCCACTAGCTCTTGATGGAGATCACTCCCAAAATCCCGTCAACACACGTGTCTCAACTCTTGAGTCAATTTCACCCAAAGGAATCCTCATATCAGGATTGACAGGGCTTACCCCTAACTGTCTATCACAAGACAAATACAGCAGCAGGGTAATGGCAATTCCTCTTAGTTTGTCAAAGAAAATGACTAATGTTGACCATTCTGATTTACAGCCACACTCGTCCACCCAGTTACATGAAAATGACTAATGTTGACCATTCTAATTTACAGCCGCACTCGTCCACCCTGTTACATGAAAATGACTAATGTTGACCATTCTGATTTACAGCTGCACTCGTCCACCCTGTTACGGTTACGTGCCATGACCTGCTCTGTTTTGTACGGTGCCTGATGGAACGCACACACCAGGCTGGTTATAAGCCCTGACTGATGATCCACCAATATTAACTGAATACTACCCGTGGGTCTAGCCCCTCAAATTTCAAACATCAGAAAGGAAGGAATATGACTGGAGTTGATAGCATAGAAGAGGAGGAAAGGCCCTGACATAAACTAACTTTCAACGTAGAAAGTGACGACGCGGTTATAGTTGTTGAGGTGAGGCATGCCAATTTCAGTTGTGGGCAAGGAGTCCTGTGGGGCTTCTTGGGTAATTTTTCATCAGCAAGTTAACTCAAGCTCTTGGTTCAACCCAATAATTATACCACATTTGCATCCGGAGTGCTGGAATTAAAGTGCTGTGAGAAACAAAAGATCCAACCACAGGAGTAGAAAAGGCAACTCACCATGAAACGGACTGTTGTCCACCAGAAAATGCCTGCGGTACTGCACACAGTTCCTTTTCTCCAAGTTCCAGTAACTCATTGTCAGAAGATTGCTGGCACAGCATCAAAACCAAATTGCCCTGTCAAGGGAAACAGAAGGAGACAAAAAATGAAGAAAGCGGCAGCCACATGCCCATACTGGCCGCCTGATGCTTTCAGTCCCCAGGCCTTCAGGGACAGCACACAGGGCTCCCACCTCCTCCACACAAAGAGCTGGTACCCCCCAGGCGCCAAGAAATTCCCCAAAAGTTTTCCCACCCCAGCAGAAGGTCCTTTAACACACCACCACTGGAGCTTTTTCTAATAGCGCCTTACAGGGCTCAAAGTTACCGCTCTCCTGGGGGAAAACCAATCCACCACCAGGGAACAAGTTTCAAGACTGGTTTCTGTGCTCCAGGCCTCGCCCACTCAGCCAGGACTCAAACCAGCCCATGCTGGTCGCTTTTCAGGAAAGCTCAACTGCAGGAGGGAAGGTGATAACAGAAGGGTGACTGCCATTCCCAGTTCCTGACTTTTTAAGTCAACACCACTCTGGAGGACTACATTTATGATCCGTCCGTGGAGATCTTAGAAACTGTAACGTGTCCATGTCACTAGGGGACAGGCAAACATAGTAACAAAGCCTGTCCCCCTCTTCTGGACTCACTATGGGTGCCACTTAGGACCACTAGGGCCTGCCTCTGACCAGACTGAGCTTACTTGTGTATAACCAGAGCCGAGTACACAAGCATTGGGTCTGGCTTCTCCAGAAGGTTTGCCCCTCCACAGACAGAGAAACACAGTGCTAACCAGAGCAAGGACTTGAAAGGCAGAGATCCGAGCTGATGAATTAAATGCCTCCAAAAGCTGATGTGCATAACAAGGTTCCCTTTGTTCCCAGCATTTGGCGAAAGCAACTTTTCAGAATTCCAGCTCCTTTTCTGATCACAAAATAAAGCCAGGGAAAACCAAGCAAGGCTGGCACGAAGGAAAACCTACAGGTGGGTAACAATTTGTCATCTGTCCTGTTAAAGCAATCTAGACTTTTGTAAAGGCAGTCAGTAAGTGCTGATGAAAATAAATGGCCAGAGCTGTGCCTATTCATTAATGGAACCACAACTAGCAGAGGTTCCTAAAGCTCTTGCCAGCGCTTCTCCTTGGCTCCCTGATGTTCATTCTTCCTCCCTCCCCTAACCACAACCTCACCTACCTTTTCTCTGGCTCCAGGAGGAAGTGCCCACTCTGGCTTCCAGAGTCAGAGCAAATGATTTTCTCCTCCTAACTCTTACCCCACCCCCACCTGACTTCTGCAAAGACTCATCAGGTAAAGAATCTGCCTGTAATGCAGGAGACACAGGAGACAGGAGTTCGATTCCTGGGTTGGCAAGATCCCCTGGAGGAGAAAAATGGCAACCCACTCCAGTATTCTTGCCTGAAAAATCCCATGGACAGAGGAGCCTGGCCGGCTATAGTCCAAAGGGTCACAAAGAGCCGGGCACAACTGGGACTAAGCACACAGACACTTGGCTAAACCTGGCTGCTTCTCCCACTCCCTCAGGCTGAAGATGAGTCCATCCCACCAAGATAAAATCACCCATGCAACCAACTGTAAAATAGGACAGAAAACAAATGATTATGGAGACAACGCTCCCTGCCCTCTCCTCACCCAATATGCCATACTACAAATATTTTTTAAGTATTCTAGTTATATACTTAGATATACTCACCAATTTTTTTTTTAACTGAGTACTGAAATACATCAAAAATACTTTCATCCAAAATCCCCACTTGCCTCATTTCATGTCCCTTTCCTGGAATGATAACTTTGGCTTGGTGTGCATCATTCCAATCTTTTTATGCATTTACTTATTTATACATATATTCATTTCAGGGCTTCCCTGGTGGCTCAAATGGTAAAGAATCCACCTGTTGTGAGGGTGACCTGGGTTTGATCCCTGAGTTGGGAAGGTCCACTGGAGGAGGGCATGGCAACCCACTCCAGTATTCTTACCTGGAGAATCCCCATGGACAGAGAAGCCTGCCATGACACAGTTCAAGGGATCGCAAAGTTTTGGACACGACTGAGCAACTAAGCACAGCATATTCATTTCTATATATATCCATGTATTCAATTTTGCATATATGTAGATACTATGTTTTTAATAAGAATACCTTTTTTTTACGAACTAGAAATACTTTTCAGTAATACCAGTAGTAACTATTTCCTACAAAAGTATATTCATGATTTATATTAGAAATATTTTAGGTTATCCAGAATAAAGGAGAGCTCTGTCTGTATTCATGCTAATTTTTCCTTACTAACTTGATCTTGTGATTTGGGTTTTTATTCTTTATTTTTCTTTTATTCTTTTTTTATTTTTTATTTCAGCCTTTATTTTGCTCTCTCTGTTCATTTTTAATTCAAGAAAGATTAGTGGGATTCGAAGGTGAAAAAAATAAGGTGCATTTGTACATAGTTAAAACATACACACACATACCTGACCCTCATTTAGCCCTTCCTTTTAATCAGATGAAGGGAGAGATGAGGACCTTGGAGTAAGTGACTCACTTCTGCTGCTAGGATGAGTAGCAGTGGGACTTAAAGTTGTATGTTTGGATGACGAGCTCTGCTGGGTAGGTGTTTTTAAGAGGAGGGGACTCAGTTTAAATGATTAAACAAGAACACAAAGATAAGTAATTGAACACTATGGTCACCAGGCTGTGTGTCCCCTATTTTGGTTAATTACTGGCATGTCTTACCTCCCCTGGCATCTGTCTGCTGCTGCAGAGCAGACAGTAAGCTGCCTCTGAGTTGTGCACACACTACAGGCCCTCGGTAAACACGAGTGACACCTTCGTCATACGCCCCACTTCCTGAATTCCCTCCAGTCTGAGACTTGAAGGAAGTGCCCGCTCTGGCTTCCAGAGTCAGAGCAAATGATTTCAAAACTGAGAGGTAATAGAGGCGGAGGTAATGAATGGAGTCAGTAGGGCAGAGGCAGGGGGAACAACCGCTGTGCAACAAAGCCAACCTTAGCCACAACCAGAATTAGCTGAGCCAGAGGCCGGGTGCTCACCGAGGAAGAAGTAGGAACTGAAAGGGACCTTAGAAACCAGCTCAGCCAAATCGTATGCAGTGTAGCCAGAAGGAAAGTAGGTGTAGCTCAGAAAGTAGGTGTAACTTGCAAGACCGCATTGCTAGCTCCTCAAGAAAGCTAGCAGGAACTCCAGGCTCAGCAGTCCCAAAGCAGGAGTCTTTTGAGGGTTTTGTGATCCCATTTGTGTGAACATAATGGGTGAAAATTGCCACTAAAATACAGTTTCATTGATTTAATACTTGCTATTTAATATGTTACATTTGGAACTCTATAGAACATTTAAATCGCCAATCCCTATTAAAAAAGTAATAATTGGCAGTGACTAAGGAATATCACCTAAAGAAACAACTCATTAAAACTAGTTTCAAATTCTGCCTTTGAAACACGCTTAATCTAAATTTTTTTTAAGTGGATGGGAAAGTCACAGAAAATGTTTATATGTGTGTATTTATCTTTAACAATTTATTTTTATCCATGTTTAGTACTTGAAGCAAGTAGAAAAATCCAAAAAGAACGTATATAGTGATATCACTTATCAGCCAAAGACAACTGTCATGGGCACTGTGGTCCTTTTTTTTTTTTAAAACAAAAACTAAATTCTATTTTTTGAAGCCTTTTTTTTTCACTTGATAACTTACTAATATATTGTGACATTCCAGCCATATGAATAAACATATTTCTACAGAATTAGGTATGTGATTTGAATAAGAAATTGTAATCAACTCTACTCAGAATCTTCCAACTCCAAAAACTCTAAAGCAGCAACAAGAAATAAAAGCCAAGTAAGCATGCAGACAGGATTCATGTTCAGTACAATTGCTCAGTCATGTCTGACTCTTCCCGACCCCATGAACGGCAGGCACGCCAGGCCTCCCTGTCCATCACCAACTCCCAGAGTTCACCCAAATTAATTTCCAATGAGTCAGTGATGCTATTCAATCACCTCATCCTCTGTCATCCCCTTCTCCTCCTGCCACCAATACCTCCCAGCATCAGTCTTTCAAATGAGCCAGCTCTTTGCATCAGGTGGCCAAAGTATTGGAGTTTCAGCTTCGACATCAGTCCTTCCAATGAACACCCAGGACTGATCTCCTTTAGGACAGACTGGTTGGATCTCCTTGCTCTCTGAGGGACTCTCAAGAGTCTTCTCCGACACCATAGTTCAAAAGCATCAATTCTTCGGCACTCAGCTTTCTTCACAGTCCCAACTCTCACATCCATACATGACCACTGGAAAAACCACAGCCTTGACTTGACGGACCTTTGTTGACAAAGTAATGTCTCTGCTTTTTAATATGCTGTCTAGGTTGGCCATAACTTTCCTTCCAAGGAGTAAGTGTCTTTTAATTTCATGGCTGCAATCACCATCTGCAGTGATTTTGGAGCCCACAAAAATAAAGCCAGCCATTATTTCCCCATCTATTTGCCATGAAGTGATGGGACCGGATGCCATGATCTTAGTTTTCTGAATGTTGAGCTTTAAGCCAACTTTTTCACTCTCCTCTTTCACTTTCATCAAGAGGCTTTTTAGTTCCTCTTCACTTTCTGCCATAAGGGTGGTGTCTTCTGCATATCTGAGGTTATTGAGATTTCTCCCGGCAATCTTGATTCCAGCTTATGTTTCTTCTAGTCCAGCGTTTCTCATGATGTACTCTGCATAGAAGTTAAATAAGCAGGGTGACAATATACAGCCTTGACGTACTCCTTTTCCTATTTGGAACCAATCTGTTGTTCCATGTCCAGTTCTAACTGCTGCTTCCTGACCTGCATACAGGTTTCTCAATAGGCAGGTCAGGTGGTCTGGTATTCCCATCTCTTTCAGAATTTTCCAGTTTATTGTGATCTATACAGTCAAAGGCTTTAGCATAGTCAATAAAGCAGAAATAGATGTTTTTCTGGAACTCTCTTGCGTTTTCCATGATCCAGCGGATGTTGGCAATTTGATCTCTGGTTCCTCTGCCTTTTCTAAAACCACCTTGAACATCAGGGAGTTCATGGTTCATGTATTGCTGCAGCCTGGCTTGGAGAATTTTGAGCATTACTTTACTAGCATGTGAGATGAGTGCAATTATGCGGTAGTTTGAGCATTCTTTAGCATTGCATTTCTTTGGGATTGGAATGAAACCTGACCTTTCCCAGTCCTGTGGCCACTGCTGAGTTTTCCAAACTTGCTGGCATATTGAGTGCAGCACTTTCACAGCATCATCTTTCAGGATCTGAAATTCCTCAACTGGAATGCCATCACCTCCACTAGCTTTGTTCGTAGTGATGTTTTCTAAGGCCCACCTGACTTCACATTCCAGGATGTCTGGCTCTAGCTGAGTGATCACATCATCGTGATTGTCTTGGTCATGAAGATATTTTTTGTACAGTTCTTTTGTGTATTCTTGCCACCTCTTAATATCTTCTGCTTCTGTTAGGTCCATATCATTTCTGTCCTTTATCGAGCCCATCTTTGCATGAAATGTTCCCTTGGTATCTCTAATTTTCTTGAAGAGATCTCTAGTCTTTCCCATTCTATTGTTTTCCTCTATTTCTTTGCATGGAAGGAAAGTTATGACCAACCTAGATAGCATATTCAAAAGCAGAGACATTACTTTACCAACAAAAGTCCGTCTAGTCAAGGATATGGTTTTTCCAATGGTCATATATGGATGTGACAGTTGGACTGTGAAGAAAGCTGAGCGCCAAAGAATTGATGCTTTTGAACTGTGGTGTTGGAGAAGACTCTTGAGAGTTCCTTGGACTGCAAGGATATCCAACCAGTCCACTCTAAAGGAGGTCAATCCTGGGTGTTCATTGGAAGGACCGATGCTAAAGCTGAAACTCCAATACTTTGGCCACCTCATGCGAAGAGTTGACTCATTGGAAAAGACTCTGATGCTGAGAGGTATTGGTGGCAGGAGGAGAAGGGGACGACAGAGGATGAGATGGCTGAATGGCATCACCGACTCAATGGACATGAGTTTGAGTAAACTCCGGGAGTTGGTGATGGACAGGGAGGCCTGGTGTGCTGCATTCCATGGGGTCGCAAAGAGTCAGACACGACTGAGCGACTGAACTGAACTGACTTGGCAATCAGTTCATGATCTGACCACAGTCAGCTCCCAGGTCTTGTTATTCCTGACTGTATAGAGCTTCTCCATCTTTGGCTGCAAAGAATATAATCAATCTGATTTCAGTATTGGCTATCTGGTGATGTTCTCTTGTGTTGTTGGAAGAGGGTGTTTGCTATGACCAGTGCATTCTCTTGGCAAAACTCTATTAGCCTTTGCCCTGCTTCATTCTGTACTCCAAGGCCAAATTTGCCTGTTACTCCAGGTGTTTCTTGACTTCATACTTTAGGATTGCATCCCCTATAATGAAAAGGACATCTTTTTGGGGTGTTAGTTCCAGAAGGTCTTGGTGGTCTTCATAGAACCGTTCAACTTCAGCTTCTTCAGCATTACTGGTCAGGGCATAGACTTGGATTACCATGAGATTGAACGATTTGCCTTGGAAAGGAACAGAGATCATTCTGTTGTTTTCGAGACTGCATCCAAGTACTGCATTTTGGATTCATTTGTTGGCTATGATGGCTACTCACTCCATTTCTTTAATGGATTCCTGCCCACAGTGGTGGATATAATGGTCAGCTGAGTTAAATTCACCCATTCCAGTCCATTTTAGTTCTGTATTCCTAGAATGTCGCTGATTCCTAGAATGTCGACATTCACTCTTGCCATCTCCTGTTGGACCACTTCCAATTTGCCTTGATTCATGGACCTGACATTCCAGGTTCCTATGTAATATTGGTCTTTACAGCATCAGACCTTGCTACTCTTACCAGTCACATCCACAGCTGGGTGTTGTTTTTGCCTTGGCGCCATTGCTTCATTCTTTCTGGAGTTATTTCTCCACTGATCTCCAGTAGCATACTGGGTACCTACCGACCTGGGGAGTTCATCGTTTAGTGTTCTATCTTTTTGCCTCTTCATACTGTTCATGGGGTTCTCAAGGCAAGAATACTGAAGTGGTTTGCCATTGCCTTCTCCAGTGGACCACTTTCTATCAGACCTCTCCACCATGACCTATCCATCTTGGGTGGCTCCACATGACATAGCTTAGTTGCATTGAGTTAGACAAGGCTGTAGTCCATGTGATCAGATTGCCTAGCTGTCTGTGATTGTGGTGCAGTGGCTGAGAGGAGCTACCCCACGTCCAAGGTCAGGAGCAGCAGCCATGAAGAGCTACCCCACATCCAAGGTAAGAGAAACCCAAGTAAGATGGTAGGTGCTGAGAGAGGGCATCAGAGGGCAGACAGACTGAACCCACAATCACAGGATTCATGAGATGGATTAAAAGCATCTAATAAGTTAAAATGTTCCTAAATTCATTTTCTGAGTGATTAGTAACTTTTATAATCATTCTATTAATACTTTTATTTTTGACATCTTCTGTGTAGGTACATGACCAAAGTTGCCAGTGTCAAACTACAGGCCAAACATTAAGCTATGAAAGGAGAACACCACCAAGAAAGTAAGTAAATGTTAGTCATTCAGTCATATCCAACTCTTTTGCAACCTCATGGATGGTAGCCCATCAGGCTCCTCTGTCCGTGATAATTTTCTAGGCAAGAATCCTAGATGGGTAGCCATTCCCTTCTTCAGGAGATCTTCCCAACCCAGGGATCAACCCTGTGTCTCCTGCATTGCAAGCAGACTTCTTTTAATGTTGAAGCCAGCAAGGAAGCCCAAGGAAACATTAGAAATTCAAGGACATTTTTCATTAAGAAAAGTAGAAACTATTTTGATTATGAAGCATCTGTCAATGCTTTTTGAAACTCCACAAAAAAAAAAAAAGAAAGTTTTCACACCAACACCCATTCATTTTAAAGAAAGGTCCTAAGAAAAAGCTCACAGTGACAGCCATCCACTGGTTGTCCCTCTGCTTCCTCTGATGTCCTCTAAGAAACGCCCTCTCACAAGTTCTGTCCATGACATTCAGCTGGTGTCAGCTCCATCTCAAGTCAGGTGGGGGCCTGGCTAAGCCTGGCAACTCAGAACACCAGCTCCCTCAGGCCATAAAGCAGGAGGAGCACATCACCCAATCTGGACCACTGAGAGTCAGTCATGGAAGTCTGTTTGAACTGTTGAAGAGAAACTTTCTTGTCTGTTGGACTCCAAGTGGTGAGGTTATGAAGTTGTGAAGCCTGGAAACCTAGAACTCCTTGCCACTACAAGGGTAAAAAAAAAAAAAAAAAATCTGAGACGGGATCCAACCAAGAGGAATGAAGAGAAACTTGATGCTACTGATATCATTTAAAGTGAAGTGAAGTCGCTCAGTCATGTCCGACTCTTTGCAACCCCGTGGACTGTAGCCCACCAGGCTCCTCCATCCATGGGATTCTCCAGGCAAGAATACTGGAGTGGGTTGCCATTTCCTTCTCCAGGGGATCTTCCCGACCCAGGGATCGAACCCAGGTCTCCCAGATTGCAGGCAAACGCTTTAACCTCTGAGCACACCTGAAGTCAGATCTCTTCCTGTACTTTTTAGGTAAATGAGCCAGTACATTCTTTTCTATGTTATGTTTACTTTTATTTAAGCCACATTGGTTTTCTGTCACTTGCATCCAAAGAGTTCTGACTAATGAAATATGTCAGCAAAGCAAAGTATCAAGAGACACCTGGCTGGCAGTCATGAGCTCGCTATTCTGGTTTCACCTCTAACAATTGAATCACAGGCAGGGGGTGGGGGAGGGGGGCAGTGGCGACCTTGGCAAGTTTTTTTAGCTGGTCCTCTAAGTTTCAAAAATATGACTCCATATTTACTTGGGCTTTCCCTAAGGATATGCTGTATTCAAGTTCTTTTTTCCGGTAGGAAAGGATTCCGTCAATCCCCTTGAAGTGTATTTAAGCAGAGCACACCCTGAAATCTTTCCTTTAGAATTTCCTTACCTATTTTTACATGTGAGGCAAATCTATACTACTGCTTTAAGATGAGTTTTATGGAACTCAACAAACATGTTCAAGCCACTAAATGGCTTAATAAAAACCAAACCATTCAAGTTCATATATGGTAAATAGAGTTCTAACACTGTGTCAAAGGAAAAGAAGGAACAGGAGAATGTTAAAAGAGAACTTTGGGGAAAGGGAATATATTTATGTTTTTATGTATACTTATATTTTAAGTACAGGGATTTGTCTGCTATACACTGACTATCTCCACCTCTTCATCTCCTGTGACTGCTACATCACAGCCCATCCTCCTCTGGCACCCCTCTTCCATAAAAACCAACACTTCTACTCCCATTCCTTTATATTCTTTCTTTCTTAAAAATATATTATTTGTAAATCATTTTATGGTTTATACAATATTTCCATTTATATCTTGTCTTTTTAAAAAATGATCTTTATGGCAGCCCTGTAAGTCATGTATTATGAAGCATGAGTTCAAAGAGCTTAATAGGAAACAATAGGTTGCAAATTCATGCCTTCTGACTCCCAGAGCCACTGACCTAATCGCAAGGTTACACTCTATCCAGCTGTGTTTCCTCCCTGACCTCTGCTTCCCTATGAAACAGCCTAGAGTTGTATTACTCATGATTAATAAGATTAATTCTTCCCACCTCCACCATTCAATTCAACTCTACTATGGGCCAGCCAGTGAAGGAGAAGAGCCAGGAGAAAGGGAGGAGATGACTAAATGAAACAATTACTTACTTAAAAAATACCTATCTTGTCCCTCCACCCAGATATACAGATTGGAGGGGATCAGTGCAAAGTATCAGTCCTTTGAGAATCAAATAGTGGGAGGTTTCTTTGCAATGAAATCTGAGTGAGCTACTTGGACCAAGTTCAGAAACACCAAGGCCAAATTTTTGAGCCAGAAATCATTATGAAAACTGTCTGAGGGGCTCATGTGTTTTCCAAATTGCTAACAACAGGGAAGAAGGCTACAGCCAGAAACTAAAATGTGTAAACACACCCTGTTGTTGGAAAAGGAGGAACAAGGTCATGAGAGGTAGTAAGACATGAGAAACAATGGAAAAATGTCTGACTGGCTGTCAACAGGCCAGGGTTCCAACCCAGTTGATCCTCGGACTAAACAGTGTCAGGTAAATCTCTCCACTCCCCTGTGCTCGGGCTGCCTCATCTATGGAACAAAACAGGGGTGGTGATGAGTGAGATGCTCTCTCCAAGCTTCCAAACTTAATATTCTACTTAATAAGGGCTGTCGGCAACTCCCACCCCCTACTAATATCCCCAGCCATACAGCTTTAATTATAAATTAAAATAGCCCTGAGAAACCACAGAGTTAATTCCCATTAGAATAGCCTTTAACTCATATGGAGGAATGATCTCCTTCTCCTTAAGCCTTGCTGAGGGACAAAAGACATAATTAATGGGCTCTGACAGCAATATTCATGAAACAGAAGCACTGAGAAACAGGAAGGCAGCAGGATAAAGGTCCCCAAACCATGTCCTGCACCTCAGAGCCTCTGACACAACACTTCTGGGAATTTCCACACCAAGGTCTCCCTAAAGGTTGAGAATTCAAACTCAGTCCAGTTAAAAGCTACGATTTCAGAGACAGGTGCTGCTTCTCTCATTTCTCCACTAATTTTGAGACCAAAAAAAATAAAATAATATAAAAAGAATTACATAGTGCAGGGATGGAGTGGGAGGGGCCACAGCTCCTGTCCCCTGGCTAGGCCTAGACTAAGAGGTTCTAAAGCAGCTCAGACGCCTGGCTCAGAGGGACGAGGCCAGAGCGGCCTCACTCCACAGAGGGCATCTCACTGTCCTCCCCTCCCCCCACGTAAGCTCCCTCCCCCGCTTCCCACGGGTTTCCAAGCCCCGCCAAACTGGTTGTCACAGGGCTCTGCAAACAGCCTAATTCCATAGCTAGCCCCCTCCCAGCTATGTACACACAGGGAAAGAAATAAAAGAGTACTTTGTTCATTTTGTAAGGCTCACAGGGGACATCACTAAACCCCAAGTTCTCCGTCTGTTTTCTTTTCTTTAAAGCAATCAGGAGCTGCAAATGCTCTGAGCTAAGCTGAGCAGTGAGATACAATCACTCTCCAAAGACATGGCCATGCTTCATTTGAAAGGACTGGTTTCAAGTATACAATATGTATCCAGTGCTTCAAAGAGTTCATACATTTTGGTTCAGTAATTCAGCTGCTGGAAATATATCAAAAAGAAGTCACTAAAAATACAGACAAAAATGTATACATGAGAAAATATTCATTGCATCATTTTTCATGATACAGAAAAGAAAGAACACTAAATAGCCAGCTATTAGGGTAGCGTCAACATAGGATAGATATTAACACTTCTGTTCGCAAAAAACTTTGTAAGGGAGCTTGGAAAATGCTCATGATGCTATGTGAAAAAATAGGATACAGTATGATATAAAGCTATCAAAAGCAATATTGCATAGAATAATGGATCTTAACAAGAAACAAAGTACATTTAATATTTTACCATTAAGTGTAATGTTTGCCATGTTATTTGTAAATATCCTTTATTAAGAAAACTCCCTCTATTCTGATTTTCTGAACAGCTTTTGTATAATTTGATATGAAACATTTTAAGACATTTTCTATCTATTTAATATCATGTGTTGTGTCCGACTCTTTGCACCCCATGGACTGTAGCCCAACAGGCCTCTCTGTCCATGGAATTCTGCAGGCAAGAATACTGGAGTGGGTAGCCATTCTCTTCTACAGGGGAAATTCCCAACACAGGGATCAACCCTGTGTCTCCTGCATTGCAGGCATATTCCAATATTATATCAGCTCTGCAATTCCAAGATAAAGCCAAATTGTTTACCATATATTACCTTTTTAACACATTGCTGGATTTAGCCTGTTCAGGTTTTATGATTGTTACATGTATATTTCTAAGTAAGTTTGTACTATAATTTCCATTTCTCCTCTTGTTCTTGACAAATTTTTACATTGAGGTTAATATAGCTTGAAAAATGCAATTCTATCCCCTGGAATGGTTAATGCAAGTTTGAAATTCTTTGAGTGCTTGGTAGAACTCGATCATAAACCCATCTAAATCTAGACTTTCCTTTATGGATAAATATTTGATGAATGGCTTACTTAATTTTAAAATTAAGAACTATTCAGCCTATTTTTTCTAGTTTTGGTAAGTTATATTTGTCTAAAAATGCATTCATTTCCTCTAAGCTTTCAAATGTTTTAGCATCATGTAGTCCATAATATTTTTTAATATCTACAACATCTGCTTTTCCACTCCTAATATTGCTTAGGAATACTGTGCCTCTCTTTCTTTTTGAAATTAATCTCACCAGGTCAATTAATCAACATTACTGGCTTTTACCAAGAACCGAATTGTATCATTCTTGATCCTCTCCCTTGAATAACGGAATTATTATTTCCTTCCGTTTTCTCTATTTTGCATCTTTTTTAACTCTTCAGTGTCTAGCTTATTTTTAGACCTTCTTTTTTTCTAATTTTAATATTTTATGCTTTAGCTGCTTACCCCTACCCCAAGTCTTGACCCATTATATTTTTGTCATCATCAAGTTAAAAATAGGTTCTGATTTCCATTGCAATTTCTCTGATCCAAGGGTCATTTTGAAATATATTCCTATAATTATTCATCAGTTCAGTTCAGTCACTCAGTCGTGTCCGACTCTTTGCGACCCCATGAATCGCAGCACGCCAGGCCTCCCTGTCCATCACCATCTCCCGGAGTTCACTCAGACTCACGTCCATCGTGTCCGTGCTGCCATCCAGCCATCTCATCCTGGGTCGTCCCCTTCTCCTCCTGCCCCCAATCCCTCCCAGCATCAGAGTCTTTTCCAATGAGTCAACTCTTCGCATGAGGTGGCCAAAGTACTGGAGTTTCAGCTTCAGCATCATTCCTTCCAAAGAAATCCCAG